>CM037020.1:31637472-31817472 GCA_020875875.1 Dioscorea alata
TTGTAATATTGTAAAGAAAAGGTGTCCAGATCCTCCCACTGTTTGCAAATGGAAGTCTCTCCTACTTCATTTTGTGATGTCTAAATTTTCCGCCGCTCCTCAATATATATATATATATATTCAAGCTACAAATTAATCTATTTTTAAAGATCTTTATATATCCATTGTTTATAGTTAATAGTTAATTATATTATACTAAAATATTCAACCAACAAATGAAAAAGATCTGTATGTCCTTTAATTTTATTAATATATACATTTAGTAATTATATAAATAATGTTAAAATATACATTTATTTCATATATGTTGGAAAATTAAATTTTAGAAAACCATGTAAAAAATAACTTAGAGTAGTACCATGTTTATATGCGGGAAGTGTAAACATCTACAAAGATAAAGGTAGAGGGTATTTGTGTAAAGTTTTCATATGTATATTTGAAAATAAAAATGTTCGTGTGATTCGAAGAATTTGAGGAGTATATATATGTTTAAATTTTTTCAAAAAAAATATTAAATAAGAATTTATCAAATTAATATTATATTTATAATTAAAAATGTAAAAAGAAAAATACTAACAATATAAAAATTAAGAAACATAAAAGTACAGAAAAATAAAATATAGATTATATTCAAGAATATTTAAATATTAATTCCATGTTTCCAACCTATTCAATACTTTTTGAATAATTTGAAATAATATTAGCTATTACTTTTTTATTTTATTCAAACTTTAGCAAAGTACTCTTGATTATTGAATTAACTTGACTTTTCAAGAACACACCGCATAAACTCAACCACATAACAGATCAAAACAATCAGATCTATCGTAAAAGGACATTTATATAAAAAAATCTCAACCACTCTATATATATATATATGTGTGTGTGTGTGTGTGTGTGTGTGTTAAAGTTGGAATGCCTAGTAATCACTTGTCACACAAGAGCCTAATAATAAAATGGCAAACTAGCCTGAAATATAAACACATGTAAATAAACCACACATATTCCCTGCCATCTCATCAAAGCATATGAGTCCTCCCACATGACTCCTCCATTTTTGGGTAGCTATCAATCTATATACAATATATATATATTTGTCTGCCGTCCAAGCATATATACCTTAAAAATAAAACTACTCCGTTGATGGCCACTAAAATAATAAACATTGCCACACATTGTATCTTGTACAAATATTGGCGTTGGGTTGAATGACTCACTACGTTAAAGTTAATATAAAATAGATAAATATATATGTATAGATCAACATTTACTTAGCTAATAATAGTTTAAAATAATACACCAATAATGGTCTTTTATTTATGGAATATGAATTAGGGTTAAGATTGGGAAGCGGAACATCCCATATTTAAAGTAGGTAATATGCATAAAATAGATAATTATTAGAAACTTGAATATTTATTTTAAATTAGTGCGTAAATTGTACAAAATAATAACCTAATATAGAGAACTAATTAACTACTAAAAATAATTCAATAAAAGGGTTGATTAATTCATCTTTGAGCAGAGTTTATAACTAAGTATTATTTTATTATTATTATTATTTTGGGTAGTCAAATCAAATTATT
The DNA here is from genome assembly GCA_020875875.1 of Dioscorea alata. Classification (NCBI taxonomy): domain Eukaryota; kingdom Viridiplantae; phylum Streptophyta; class Magnoliopsida; order Dioscoreales; family Dioscoreaceae; genus Dioscorea; species Dioscorea alata. The sequence goes on from CM037020.1 coordinate 31,639,059, forward strand.
GATATTGCATAATTTTGGTGTGAAACCAGTAGTGTGTATTTAGTTTTCACTATTATTTTAAATTAACAATTCACACTATCCGTAGAGAAGGAACTCATAAAAAAAAACCTAAGACAACAATCTGAAGTGAAAACCACAAGAAATGATTAATAAAAACTATAATAAACAAACAAAACACTTACAATAATTTCAGGCTAATATATTCTTCATAAATTTGGCAATAAATGACATAAAACTATTTAATATGCATAAAAGTAGCATTTTAATTATCCAAAATAGTCAGTAAAAATAAATTGTCTCTAATAAATCACACCGAAAGATCGATCTATCCAAACAAATATATAATATATATATTATAAAGGATATTTCCTCTGCTATTTCCTTAGACATGCATGAAATGCTACTCTAAAAATGGTTGATGAAAGAATGAGGAATTTCACGAAGGTGCTCTAAGAACAAAAACCAATCCATGTGGGCAAGGAACCAAAATCCCATTCACTCCCACCCCGTGATATCAACAAGTCAACCGTCACGGGAATGACCCGGGGCCGGCCCTCAAATCAATCTTTAATTACACCATCTCTTTCTCTCGTAGACATGAGACCAACCTAATAACCCTCACATATATTATATATATAATATTTCCATTTGCCACCCAAACTTCTCACTCTCAAGTTCCACCAACCAATCACAACATTCCACATCACATACAAGACACTGAGTGGACAAGACCCAAGTGCAAACCTCAAGTCCCTAATGTACTACCCTTGGTTGATAAAAGAACAAGAACACACGAGAGAAGAAGAAAGAAGGAAAGAAAGAAAGAATAGAGAGCAAAGGCAAAAGGTTCCCATCATCCAAGTGGGTCATTTCCCTCCATGTGCTCTCATGTGGTGGGTTGCCTTCTTCCTGGCCCACCATCCACTTCTCCAACCTCTCTCTCTATCTAAACAAGCCTTGATTCCCCACTCCTTCATCTCCCACCCTTCATTCTCTTTCCTTTCTTTTCATCATTTCCTCTCTCCTCCTCCTTCCTCTCCATCATACCATCAATTCTCTCTCTCTCTCTCTCCTTTTATAAGAGGTACACTTAAAAACATACATACATGGGAGTTTAGAGTTGACGCTAGTGTCAGAGATATATCTTCCAGCCCAGCTTTTTGTCTCTCTGATCACTCTGGTCCCTCTTGTGTCAGAACTAAATCTATATATCTTTCCCCACATACACATACAACACCTAGTAATTCCCCTTCCGTACTTCAAATCTCTATCCTTCCCTCTTTCCCTAGCCATGCACTTCAACAAGTGCTCAGAAGCAACAAGAAACCCTAACCCTACTCCTGACCTTAACCCTAATCTTAACGTGAGCAAGACCATGCAGGCTGCCTACTTCTTGAGAGCTTTTACCGTTATAAACTCAGCTTCTCCAACTTCCTCCACCATGCAACGCCGGAGAAGCATCCGACGTGCAGCGTATGCGTCGATGGCCCGCGCCGCCGGTAACAGGAGAGCTTGGAGCCGTGCCGTGCTTCGCAGACTTCACCGGGGGGTTTGTCTTTCCAGTAGTGCCAGGAGAGTTGTTATTAGGAGAAGGATTAGGGTTTCTAGGCCAAGAGAGCCTGGCCAAGCTGATGTTCTCCGGAGTCTGGTGCCTGGAGGCAAGGCCATGGATTTCTGCAACTTGCTTGAAGAGACAGCTACCTACATACAATGTCTAAGTGCTCAGGTGAGACTCATGCAGAGTCTTGCAGACTCCATTTCTGAATGCTGAAATAAATGTTGAAGAAAACTAGTTCATGTTTAATTAAGATCACTTTGGTAAGCTTTGGCAGTTCACTTGGCTTTGTGTTAGGTAAGTAACATATATATATATGCATAAGTATCTTTTGTTTGTAAATTAGAGAAGATTATGACGCTTGAAACAAGATCTTCACATCGATCATGTGCTTATGTAAATATTTAAATACATCTATCAAACTCTTTTGTGCTTGATTTATGGCTGCAGTACACTCTGTTCACTGATACTTGTCCTATATATGTTCTAATATTACTTTGTGCAAGGGTTGCAGGTGAGAAGAGGGAGGAAGGATATCAGATGGGTTTATTATCCTGGCTGAGAATGGTATTTAGAATAGTAAATTACATGAAATTAATATCAAAATGATATGTGGGCCATTCTTGAGTGGCAGGTAGAGTGTCACACAGACAATGAGGGCTTAGAACGGTGGGGCTTTGGATCCCACACCATGTCCTTGGATATAGATTGTTTAATGTCTAACCAAAAAGCCATGGATGAAGAACCCAAAGGGACATAACCCACGAGGGGGCATCATCTTTTAGGGTTTCAATCCATTTGCTTTCAGACCACCCACCCAAGTTTATTCCCTTCTTGAACTTTTTTAAGAAGGGAATGGCCATGGAGGTTTGGCAGATGATCATCATGTCTATCTTACCCTTCTTCCCATGACTCTAATGGACTGCTTTTTCATTTCTTTAACTGGTTTGGTCTTTCATGTTTGAAACAATGGCATATCTGTTGACAGGTCACACCTTATTGATTTTTTTTTTTGGGCAAAGTAATATTGTTGCATTATTAATGCAAACAGCATGATAGTCATACATGGGTGGTGTTTGTTTTTTCCCATTATATCTTTTGGATTATTCCTTTGAGTATATATCTTCTCTTCAAAGTAGTCATACCTAGGTCATGGTTTATAGTTAGTTTTTATGTGGCCTTTTATTATTAGTATTTAGGTATTCTCATCCTACATTTGGGAGTATGTGTAGACATCCCTTTGTTAGCCCACCAAAACTACTATGTCTACTTCATGTTAGCTCATAGAGAAGTCAGAATGATTTTTCTTCTTTCATCATTTATTTTGGAGTCTATATATATATAAATGAATTTTTAGCACTAAATCTTTGAAAGTAAGAATATGTATTTTAAAATTTCCTTTCAAGACATTAAGATTATTTAAATTTTTTTCAGTTTTAATTTTCATTAGAAATTCTGTTTTTTACATTGCCTAATCTATCAAGTATTGGGAATTATAGGACTTATTTATTTAGGATAACTTATTCATTATGTACTTCCTTTGGCCTTTGTGAATATTTTTAAATAGTTTAGAATAAAAGAGGTAATAATGATCATGAAAAGGAAAGAAAGAGGTGAAGGAAAAATAAGAATATAGTGTACTCAAGAAAGAGCAGAATTTGGTTATGATATTATATATATATATATATAGTGAAGGTAGAAAAGATGAGGTAAATGGCGGAAAAAAAACATGAGTAAATCATGAAGAGAGAAGCTTAATTAGGATTTGGTTGATTATATGTAAATCATGAATTTATTTCAATAAAAACTACTTTTGAGCAATCCTCAAAGATTTTTATGATTTGAAATTTTTTATAAGATTAATTTTGTAAAATTAGTTTTCTGATATATATTAAGAATTCTTTTCATATTACTGTTTTATAATTATAAAAGTATGACTAAAGATTAGGCATGCAAACCCTTTGCCTCCACACTCTATTACCATAGGGATTAAGCTAAGATTGTTCTCATTAGATTTTTCATTTTTAGTGATTCTTATATAATTAAGGAATGCATTCATTATCAAGCCCTTTAATAACTAGGCAGTTAGTTGAACATTTTTTTATTTGTTGATTCGAAGTATAAAGGGAGATGTTATTTCCTTATACTCCGAAGATCATTTTTAGTAATCTAACTAGAATTCTAAAAATATGAAATTATTTATTAGTAGGATTGTTAGTTCTAATAAGCAATTTTATCATGTAAACCAATTTAATTAGATTTGCTAGAAATCATATTATAGAATTATTTTTCTAATTCTTTATTAAGCATTTCCTCAAAATGATGATTTTCATGTCATCATAATTCATAATTTAGTATCTCGTGTTGTTTTTCGCATACTATATTTCAATATGCAACAATTTATAACTATAATTATACCAAAATTAGGTGTAAATGAGATTATTCATAAAAATAACTTTCTTGAATATATGTCTAATATGTTTATTTTGTTAATATCCAAATTAATTATAAGGTTGGTTTTCTTAATTTTCAAAATATGATTATGATAATTCAATCACCTCTCATGACAAGTATGTACTGAATATATAAAAAAGTTAATATATGAGAAAAATGGTTAGAGAACATTCTACTGATCATATTCAATAAAGATGATACATATTTATAACTTAAAAGAATCTTGTAATGTTATGTGTCTACAACACATCTCCTTTTATTTTTTTTAAAACCCTTCTAGAATATATTTCAGTCTTATGAACGTACATACTTTTATGTGATCACTTCTACATCAAAATTATCATGGGACATATCAAATATGTGTTGCTAGCTAGTAGAACATTCAAACACTTCTAGTGACAATATGCCATATTTGATGACACAAGCGCCATCCTTTTTTCATGTTAATTTAAATATCAATTGGTACTTAAAATTTCAAAATAATTATTAAAATTTCCGTTTATAGTGCATGGTGTGGATATTGAAGACTAATTTGAATTAATGCACCTCATTTTATCATTCAAAATTATTTACATAGTATTTTTTTATTTATTTTATATATGGAATTAGAAAGAAAACTCAAGAGTTCAAGAGTTTTCAAATATATACAAAAACCAAATAAATATTATTTGAATGAAAATATTATAATACTACATATTATATATATATATATATTTTGTTAAAAACACTGGATGGAAGATTTAAACATGTTAAAATGATCATATAATTTATTAGCATATTTTCTTAAAATTTTCTATTTATAAAATAAATATTTAAATTTGTGGTCTCTAAATCTCTTAATTTTCCTATTGAAAGCTATTTCTTAAAGAAGAGGATGATGCATATATGGCAAGACACCCCCTCATGAAAATTCCAACTCTACGTATTCGTTCTCATTTAAACAACTAACTGTTAATTTTCTGGGAGTTTTATGATGTGGTACGTAATACCACCGGTGACTATATATATATATATATATTATGTTTTTGTTATGTTATGTCCATCTTTTGTTTTAAAGAAGAAGGTTTGGATCTTTCACTTCTTTTGCATGAGATGCCATGAGGTATAGGACCTATATTAGGTCCATTTATAAGAAGCCACCACATGGTGCATGCAAATAAAGTTCAAATTTGAAATGGAAGATAGAGTTTGTGTTTGTGTTTGGTTGGCATGTGAAATGTGGATGTAGTTGATTTTGGGTTTGCTAAAATTTATTTTGAAGAGAATATTTTTTTATATAGAAAATTGACAAAATTTTAAATTGACTTTAATTAACATAAATATTTTAAAATTAAAGTTATATCCCAACTATTAATACAAAATCTTTTTGAATTTCTTACTCTAAGGAGTAAAGCTATTTATATAAACTAAGATTTTTAAATAGAATTCACAAATATACTTTCCAAATCAATTATCACCTATATGATAGTATAGAAATGAGGTCATAAGTACGGATCTTGAGAAATAACCAAAGATTATTATATATTTGGAAAATTTACAAACAACCCCATATCTCACCAGGAACTCCATAGAGATGTCCTCGGTACCGCTGATGGTCTCCTTACTGCTGCTTCACTTATGATCAGAGTTAAAGCCATCAATAATAATATTAAGTCTATGATCATCTTCTGTTTATCAAGCCTCACTATCAAGGTTTCGAGCATGGCTATCAGCAAGGGCAAATTTAGGAATTAGTAGCAGTGAAGGAAAAAAAATTTTTAAGTCTAAAATTTATAATAAAAATTTTACAATGAAATTAAAAATTTTGCAAAAAAAAAAAAAAAAAAAAAAAATTGTTATATAAAATTTGAACATTTGAGAATACCAATCAAAATATGAGTTAATTTTAAAGTTTCAATTTGAGGAGTATGAATTAAATATGGAGAAAATTCTAAGACTTGATAGGGATACAAAGTGTATGTGCTGATCTTATAATAAAGTATGCTGAAGAGCAAGGTATTGATCTTGAGGGAATATAGAGTCTACTAGTTTTAATCCTTAGTCTAAAAACTAGCTTACTTGAAATTGAGTGATGTAAAAACAAATGATAGAAAAAAAAAACAGAAATCAAAAGTACTAGAAAAAATAAGGTCAAACAAAAAAGGGAAACGGGGCGCTCGGGTATAGACTCTCTTTAGGGTTTTATACGTCCAGGACAATGGTTGTAAGTTTAGCAATCCTAATTGAACTGAGACAAATACTAAAGTATATTATCCCCTTTCTCAAAGTGAATAGTAACTGATCCGATACGGTGCTAATATAGACAACCCCACGATCGCAATGCACTCTATGAAATCTTAACAAGAATAGATAAGAATTCGAATTGTAGACAATACTTCTCTCGAAGTAATTATCCCTAATCCTATACAAAGTAGAAATGAGATCTCTCTCTAGATCTACTCCCTATGATTGCAAAGGGCACGGAATTTCTTGCCAATTCCCTCAAAAGGATTGTGGGAGGAAAACTCTCAACTCCAAAGTACCCTATTTCTAGGCTTACTCACAAATCCCTTCAAACGAGGCTTGCTTATGCTAGGTGGGTCTCTCGACTCTTCACACAAGCACATCAAACATGAAACTATCGCTTTCATCTCAATTGCATTCAAGACAATATGAACACGCAATTGAATTCAAAAGTAAAGGATTGCAATTAGAAATCAACGTAAAGCATGAAAGATCCACAACTAATGTTAATCAAATCTAACCCTAGAGTTCATCTATGTCCAAACACCTACAAAATTAGTTCTTCATCAATGGAGAACAATCATACAATTCATAAGAGACAACAAAAATCATTGAAAGTATAAGCCTCTTGAGATTGCCTACGAACTTGCCCCTTTCTTTCCATGAACGCTGCCAAGGTGCTTCTCGACGGCTCCAATCCTCCTCCTTGAAGGTGGATAAGCCTCCTCTCCTTGATGATTCCCCTTTAGAGATCTAGAGAAACCTCTCCCTTCTTTTCCAAAGCTTGACGTTAAAAGATTATTTCAAAACCCTTGTTAGAATCTTTTATACATAGCCATTTACAGGCTGCTTACTACATAAGAATGAGGTCGTAAGGAGCTGGAGATGATGGGTTGCGTGCCTTGCAGGACACCTTACTGCCGTAAGTCCCGTCTATAAGGCCTTCTGTCCTAGTGTTACGGCTCAACTTCGGTCGTAAGCTTTGGGCCGTAATCTTCTTCAGATTACGCTTGCGACCAACCTTACAGGTGATGAGTGTACAACATTTATGTATTTTATATCACTTTGTATACTCATTCGGTATGTATTAGAATCATATTGTAGAATTCGATGCTAAATCTAGTGTGTTTCACATTAATAGGCTTAAGGTAACACTTCAAGACAAGAGACAGCCAAAAGAAGCATTCTAGACCTTTAGGGTCCATTTGCTAAGGACTGGTAATCATTACCCCCAACTATCCAAACCCATGTTTAGGTACCACTAACAAAGGATATCCCAACAATTAAGGCATTTCATAACCCACCACAAGTTAAAGTCATTACCCTCAAAATTGAGGGTAATGATTGGATTGCATTGGAAATAGACATTTTTGCCCTTTTATCATCATTCTTCTTCACATCCTGCAGAGCATCTCATAACTCCTTCCATTGCAAACCCATCTGATTTCTGAATCTCCCATCGGTGACCAAAGCTTTCGCTCTAGCTTCAGAACTTCAAGTAATCAACTTATGAATTGTTATTATTCAATTATTTTTTGATTTTTTTCTCTATTAGAACCTGAGATCTTGTTGTTTATGTGGTTATGGTTCCTAGGCTTTGTCCACTGATTTTTCATGCAATTTTTCTATTGAAATAAGTGATCTTTGTTTTCACCATGAATGATATGTTTTGTTTTGAAATTCATGTTAAGAATATATGTTTTGCGACCCCGAATGTGATGCTAGGGTTTAATAATCATGGTGTTTGAGTTGTTTGGTAGTTACTTTAGACTTTGAACCTGGGATTTTGAGATTTTTCTGGATTTGGCAGTTATATCTTATAGATCCTTTGTTGATAGATTTTGACTAATGGTGGTTTGATCTTGTTTTATAAAAGATCAAATTGTAAAAATTTGTTGTGATACTTGAGTTGGGATCTAGGAAACTTTGTTTTTTTCTTAAGTGAAATATTTAAAATTCCATGTTTAGTGGCTTGCTGGAAAATCTGAAGATGATTGTTAGGAATTGTCATTGGCTCTTTGGGGTTAATACTTGAGTTGGTGATGTATGTGATAAACATCTTCAATGCTTTTGAAGATTGATGCTATCACATTGTTTATTTTTTGTAGCATGTTGTTTCTTTTATTTTTTTTATTTTTATTTTTGTGGTATAGGATTAGAGATAATTAGGCATCAACAATAGATTTAAGGTTTAGCTAGACAATTATGTCATGCTAAAGGGTAGTTCTGAAGATGATCAAGAACATTAAATTAATTTGATTAATATGTAACCATTGTGATTATCAATTTTCCATTTTTGAAAAGAAATCAGAAGAACATTGTTAGATTGTGATGATGATGGTACTTCTGTTGGGGATGATTTGATTTTTCATTCATATGCAATAATCATAATTTATATTTCATAACAATGGAAGTCCATAACATTTGTAGTCTGTATGTGCACCTTTGCAAATTGTTGAAATTATTTGCTTTTATCTAGGTCTGATGAATGTGCACCATTATATTTGATTTAGTTTGACTTTAACATGATGGAAAGTTTATTTTATATGCTATTTTAGACATATGATGGCTTTGTTTCTTATAAAAATAGAAGACACTTTATATGTTTCCCATATTTTTATTATGTTAATTTTTTTTTGTTTGCATATGCTCCAGCTAATATGGACAATATGGATGGAGTTCAACTATATTTCTTTACCTCTATATGTTATATTTTCCTATTGAACATCATGGTTGCTACATATGCAATAACACGAAACAATGAACAAAATAGTATGATCGAACATGAGATTGAGTTGACATCTATTAGGTGCAGCAAACAATATGAATACTTCCATCGTGTGGTATATGAAAGTGATGTTCAATGTATTGATAAACTACGCATGGATCGTCATTGATTCCATAGTTTGTGCCAATTGTTAACCACCACTGGTGGTTTGCATGGTACAAAAAATGTTTTAGTTGAGGAGATGGTCGCAATGTTTTTAAATATTGTGACACACCATGTTAAAAATAGAGTAATTAAATTTGACTTCATCCGATCTCCTGAAACAATTAGTTGGCATTTTTACGTCATTTTAAAGGCCAGCATTCTTTGTCATGGTGTCTTATTAAAGAAGACAAAACCTATCTCTGAGGATTCAAATGATTTTCGGTGGAAGTGGTTCGAGGTAATTATTCAAATCCAAGCGATTTTCTTGGAAAAAATTATAGATGTTTTGTAAGAAATAACTTTTTTTGTCAACATAGAATTTTCTTGGAGCACTAGATGGAACACATATAAGGGTAAATGTGCCTAAAGCTGATCGATTGAGATATAGAACAAGAAAATTAGAAATCACCACTAATGTACTCAGTGTTTGTAGCCAAAATATGAAATTCATATATGTCTTATCTGGATGGGAAGGATCGGCTCATGATAGTCGAGTTCTCAGAGATGCGGTAACAAAACCTAATGGATTAAAGGTTCCAAATGGTAAATAAAATTTGCTCTCATTACTTTTCCAATTTATTATTAATAACAAAATGTTTCCCTAAACCATTGCCCAATGACATGCATTCATCATTATATTAGGTTTTTACTATTTGGTTGATACGGGCTATGCAAATAGTCCTAGATTTCTTGCCCCTTTTTTAGGAAAACATATCATTTGAGTTTTTGGGATGATGGAAATCAACCTCTAATGGCTTGGGAGTTTTTTTAATATGAAGCAAGCTAGTGCAAGAAATGTAATTGAGAGAACCTTTGGCCTTCTAAAAGTTCGATGGAAAATTCTAGCTAGTCCAATCTTTTACAACATAGCAACCCAAAGGCGCATAATCAATGCATGTTGCTTACTACACAACTTCATTCAAAGAGAGATGGAAGAAGACCCTGCAGAAGCTAAAGTTGATGGTTTAATGGTAGGGGAGAACACAGAAGATGATATTGACAACATCACAGTTGTTGATCTAACAGATGAATGAACCCAATTTAGAAATGATATGGCTATGGGCATGTTCAATACATGGTGATCAAGTTCATTTTAATAGTTAATAAAAATGTACTCAAAGCCAAACTTCCTATGTAGTGGTCTTTTTAATAGTTGCTTTTGACAATTAATGTCTTTGTATTGAAAACAAAAGTCATATATTGTGGTCCTTCTAATAATTAAAATTATATCTTCCATATATTGTTTTTTTTATTTTATGGTTTTTCATCTTATCACATATTCCTACTTTGTTATAGGTATTCTTTATTAATTTATGTGGTTGGGAATGTGGAAATAAGGCAAGTGTGTTCATCAATTATGCTTCGTTGTTTTTTTTTCTCACATACTATTTGTTGGATGACTTTAATAAATGCTATTGTTATAGATTGATATGTGCTACTGGGGATAACTAATCATAATGATTGAAGATTCTAATAATAATATCTTCATGCTCCTAAAAATGGTCTGAGATTGAAGTGTTATATGTGGAGTTTATTGTGTTTTTTTTATTGTGATTTTGAAAAGCAAGGAGCTTTGTGATTTTTCAGCTTTTTTAAGGATGGATGTTGGAGAATCTCAGCACAGGGGAAGGGGACATAACAAACATTATTGGACAATGAAAGAAGATAAGGCTCTAATTGAGGCTTTAATTGAGCTATCCACAAATTCTATGTGGTGTGTTGAGAATGGATTTCGGAATGGGTACCTATTCAATTAGAGAGAATGATAAAGGAAAATATCTCATGGGCAACATTGAAGGCCATGCCAAATATCGAGTCTGGAGTGAAACTATTAAGGAGACAAACAATAGCCATTGTGGGTCTTCTGTGCATTAGTAGTTTTGTTTGGAACCATGAGCATAGCACAATCAAGTGCAAGAAAAGTGCATACAATGAATATGTCAAGGTAATTATATATTAATATTTCATATTAAGGAGATATCTTGATTTAGTATTTTTAATGTCAACTTTCTTTTGTATTACAATGTAGAATCACAAGGAAGCTGTTGGGCTTTATAGGAAGTCTTTTCTCTTTTTCAATGAACTTGCTCTAGTCTTCGCAAAAGATCAAGCGCATGGCAATGCAAGGGGTGACTTAGGGGATGATGCAACTCAATATATGTAGGAGAACACTAGTTTGGAGGAGAATAGTGGCCCATCTCAATTTCCAAGCAATGATTTTTTCGCTTCTATGCAAGAACCTGTGTACATGTCATCACCCATGACTTCGAAAAATAATGCCTCAACAACATCTAAGCGGAGAAAGAAGAAAGGTATTACTAAGGATCCATCACTCAAGGAAATTTCTAAAAAAAAATAGCACAACTCATGGAAGTGGTCGGTCCTGGACTTAAGGCGGTAGCAGATTGCGCTGTTCGAAATGCTGAGACTGTTGCTATAATGGAAGCATCTCGCATACAAGTTGAAGAAAAGAAGAAATAGTTGAAGAAAAAAAATTTACTAAATGAAGTAATTTTCAACATTGCCTGTTTGTCAGATGATGAAGCACTAGTTGTGATACAATTTCTGCGAAAGGATGAAAATAAACTTGAAATGTTTTGGGACCTGCCTGATGACAAGAAGCTACGCTTTTGTTGTTTAATTTTAATGAGAATGTCATTTCAACCGCTTAACATGTAAAACATGTTTGAATGCATGTTTTTGGACTATAAACTTTGGTAACTGCTTTATATGGAGCTTGCCTGTCTAGCTGTGTTTGTTAAATTGAGACTTTGTAATGAAGTTGTATTATGAGAACTTTGTGAAGGTCTTGGTATTGTTGGTCTTGTACTATGTTAAGTTGTAACTATGGTCATATTTGGCATTATGGCAATTTGACTTAGCATTCTCCATTGTTATTGTTAGATCATGTGATTATTTTTCCTCACTCACAAATGTATGTTAGTAATTATGAAAAATCTTGATATTGTGAAATATTGTTGATGCGAAAGTCCAACCTAGGATCATATTGGGAATGATACCCATTCTATTTATCACATATAAAATATTTAATTATATTAATAATTCATGTAGTAACAACTGAAAGTAATTTAATGTGAGAAATAATTTTAATAATTAAATTTTATTGTTAGTTAATTTGAAGTATTAATTTTAAGTATTACATACAATAATAAATTAATTCAACAATATAACTATGACATAAAAGTAAATTATTTTATTTAAATATTTAATTATAATAAGTAAGAAGTTAGATATATTACAAATATTTATTAAACTGTAATGCTATTTAAATGTTATTTAAAAAGAAACATAATCACTTACTATATATTAAGGGCATTACAGTCACTTTAATATAATTTACTATTCCACTTTTCTCATTCCCAATATTTATTTCTTCCAACCAAACACTTTTTTCATTCTCATTACTATTCCCATTACCATTATCATTCATATTACCATTACCATTCCCAAACGGACCTTAAATGAAGTTGGAGCTTTCTCGGCATGATTTGAATAAGGATAAGGCAAAATTGGGTAGCTTACGAGCTTACAGCCTACCTTATGACCGTAAGTAGATTCTAGTAGATTCCAAAAAACTTTGCGGGCATGCTTAGCCAAATTAAATGACCTTACGGGTAAGGTTTATGCCTATAAGGACTATCTGAGGAGTTTACGACCACAACATACGCCTGTAAGGACGGTCGTAAGAGGCAACACAGTGATGTTTAAGGTCCAACGCTTGCGGCTGTAAGCTGGACTGTAACACGAATAGAAGACCTTATGAACGCAACTTACGGACGTAAGTGTTCCCGTAAGGCTCGCAACTTTCTATTTCAGCTCCCCTACGACCACGTCCTTATGTCCGTAAGAAGCCTATAAGCAGTCGAGTATAAATAGATATGATGAAAATTTTTAGGGTAGACTTCTACTTTTCTTTGAAGCAACTCTTGGAGGCGAAGTTAAGGAAGAAAGGAGACGAATCTCCATCGCTCATAGGGCTATTCCAAGGGAGACTCGGATCCACATTCAAGGGGATTGAAGATAATAGCCATCAAGCTCACATTGGTTCTGTACGTGGAAGCTTTCCGAGGGCTTCTCCGGTGATCCTCCGTCGGCAGGATTAAGAATGGAGTTTTCGTGTTTTTCATGTCTCCTCCCATTATTTGTATCTTGAATGCTTGCCTTCCTTTAATGGAGGGCAAATTTGTAGATATTTTGACATAGTTGAACTCTAGGATTTATTTCATTGACATTGGTTATTAGATCTTTGATGTTTTTTTTTTTTTTTTGTTTTCTTAATTTCAATCATTTCTATTTGAACCTAATTCTGAGGTTTGAATTTTTACTTACTAATGAGGTGAAAGCCCTAGCTATGATACTCAATGTGCTTTTTGACGAGAAGAAATTCCCATCTAGCATAGATATGCCGCAATTCGAGGGGATTATGAGTAAGCCTCTGGTTAGGGTACTTTGGAGACCCCATTTCCCTTAGTCATCCCGAGTGAGTTAGTGATAATCTCCATAGTCTTTACAATCTTGTGGAGTAGATTTTAGGAGAAATTGCATTTTTACTCTGCATTTAGATTATGAGCAATCTTTCTCTATGGGGGAGATTATCTACTTAAGAGATTGTCATTAGCTCACAGTAAGGTTTCATAGAGTGTTAATGCGATTGTGTGGATGTCTGTATCATCTCTGCACTTATTCAGTTACTCTTTGCCTGAGAAATTGAGGTTTAGTATAATTCTAGAAACCTCTTAGTTCAAATAGGATTGTAAACCTAGACAATCTTTGTCTTGTACCTTATAACCCTGAAGGGATGCTATGCCCGGACATCATTTAATTCCTGACTTTCCTCCAGCTTTTTATATTTTTCTTGCTTCTATTCCCTTTTGTTCACACACACGTCACTTGATTACTTAGGCTATTTTTCGGAATTAAAGTTATTATTAGTATTCACTTTCTTCTCCGTGGACCGATACTCTGCTTTACGCATACTATTATTACGCAATTGGCAAGTACACTTGCGTTCCTATCAATGGCTGTATGTTGCTCCTTGTAAGCTCATTGGCACAACCCTTACTATCTGACTTACAGACATAAGTCCTGCCCATAAGTCCCTTTGGTGATCTTTATTCTCTTCCTTATGAGCATAAGCACACCCAAAAAGTTCTCTGCCTAAGGCTTACGGCTGTAAGCACTACCATAAGGTGCCCATAAGTGGTTCTGTCTAGTCTGTTATTCAATTATTGATGCCGAGAGAGCTCTATCTTCTTTGTTTTAGTTCTTGATTGCTTTTTTCATCTTTTTAGCTCTATCTTCAATTTTCACCATGTTTAGCACCATCTTCCATAAGAATACTCTAATACACGCCGGATAAGTGTGCAAAATTATATTAAATCATGCATAAATGTACACTTATCAATTTCAACAGTATAAAAAATAGTTAAAATTAAAAGGAAAAAAAGAAATACCTAACATTGACAGCTCATGCTTCATATAAATATCGAATAATTAACTATTAGACAATTTTTATCAGAGAAATTTTTAATAAATAGAATGATAATTTACTTCACACAAAAAATCAAAACCATATCCATCTCAATCACAAGCAATTCTTTACTAAAATTTTCATACAAACAATTAAAAGTATGGAAAAAATAAAGAAAATACACCTTCCTCTACATATCACCAAATAAAGTATAAGTTTAAAACAATAAATGAGATAGCCACTAGAAAGAAAGATGAAAGAAAAGCCAAGAGAAAAAATGAGAAGTTGATCTAAAAATAAGGAAAGAAGCTAAAAGTGGGTTTTAAAGATTTTATAGAAAAGGGTTAATATACATATATATGTAGATAAAATTAAAAATTAAAAAAATAATTATATTTTAGGTTAAACAAAAATATATAAGCTAAAACCTAATATTTTATTAAAAAAAACCAAAAGACTCAAATATGATAATTTACAAAAAGGAGAACAAAAGGCAAAAATTTAAAAACTTTAATCTTCTAACTAAAATTTTTTAAAACATGGTGCGGGAATTGCTCGAACTTTCCTTATTGTGCATCCACCCTTGTTATTAGTGAGTTTGTATATATATCCTTTCAATGTAATGTCAAATTTGCTCAAATGAAAGTGCACAAAGCTTGAGACATGACAATTACAAAAGATACCTAACCTTTGCAAGCCATTCTTGCCTCGGCCGAACCGAAGTTCATAGTTGAAACAATGGTGCCATTTTTTCCGGGGCCTATAGGAAGTAATTATAAGGTGAAGTTTCATGTTGTTGTAGATGTTTCTTATGTTGGTCTTGTCACTTCTAGCATTTGATTGAATTTGGGTATGCTCAACTACATATTAATTTCTAGCGTTACAAAAAGATTTAGTGTAAATTGAATTAACTAACCAAGTTGACCAAATTTAATTGGCTCAATTCTATTTTAAAAAAAGTCAATTTGTTTTGGCTACAAATATAGTTTTGTTATTTTGGTCTGGGTGATGAGTGTATAACATGAATGTATTTTATATCAATTTGTACACTCATTCGGCATATAATTATTGAATATATAATTGAATTGGTGCTTAATTCGCTTCTATTTCTTATTCATCCAAGAATGAGGACATATTGATCAAGAGGAATAAGTTTGAGGTGATTTGAGCTAATTTTGGAAGAAGAATAGATCTTTTAGAGTGACTTATGGGCGAGCTTATGGGTGGGTGCTATTAATGGGTACTGTAGCAGCGAACTGTTTATGTTACTGTATCAAATCACTATTTATGGGCACTATTGTAGGTATGTTACGGACGTAAGATCCAACCCGAGAACCTTATGGGAAAGGTTACGACCTTAATGGGACCTAAGGGGGATACTGTAGCAGTACAATGGCATGATTATTGTAGCAAATCACTATTCACATGTACTGTTACGGGATGGTTACGGCTGTAAGACTCAACCTGAGAACCTTACGGGCAACTGTTACTGCCTTAAGAATTTTTGTAGCGGCCGTAAGAACCCCCAATTCCAAAGTTATAAAACCCAGAATTAAGACTTTTGGGAGATCTTCTTCTTTGCTCTTTGGCCGCCCTTTGGACGGTGATTTGGGCGATTTTTCCTTGAATATCTTGCTAGAGAAAACAAGAGGGAGAGATTAGAAGAAGTTTTAAAGATTCAAGGGAGCCGTTCTTAGAGAGATCTTGACTGTGATTTTGGGGAATCTTCAAATAACATCATCCATCCAAGGATATTGCGAGATTTGAGGGAGTTTTGTTATTCTCTTTATGTATTTTAATTCCTTTGGATTGGATTATTGTTCTCCAATGATGGAGAACTAATTGTTAGGGTGTTTGGGCATTATTGAACTCTAGAATTTATATCTTTGACTTTGGTTGTTGGATCTTTAATGCTTTAATTGATTTCTTATTTGCAACCATATCTATTTGAGTCTTATTGTGTGATTGAATGCTTGATTGCTAACGAGGCGAAAGCCCTAACCATCATACTTGGTATTGCTACATAACGAGAAGAAATTCTCACCAAGCATAGACTTGTTGCAATTCGAGAGGATAGTGTGAACACCTCTGGTAAAGGTAATTTGGAGACTATGTCTTCTGCAATCCCTCCGAATGGGTTAGTAATAATCTCCATGCTCTTTGCAATTATGTGGAGTGGATTTTAGGAGAAATCGCATTTCTGCTTTGTATTCGGATTAGGGATGATCTCTCTCTTTAGGGGGAGATTATCTACTTAAGGGATTGTCATTAGCCCAAAATAAAGTTTCATAGAGTGTTAATGCAATTATGTGGATGTCTGTATCAGGTCTGCACCTATTCAGTTACACTTTGCTAAGAAATAGGGTTTTGTATAATTCTGGAGACCTTTCACTTCAAATAGGATTGCATACGTAGAAAGCCTTTGTCATGTATTTCATAACCCTAGATGGATACTACGCCGAACATCATCTCTTCCCTTGATTTCTCTGTGGTTTTATTTCTAGTATTTTTTAGTTTTCTTTTAGTTTTGTTTATACACACCACTTCACTCATTAGGCCAATTTTTGGATTTAGAGTTATTACTAGTATTCACCTTCTTCCCTGTGGGCCAACATTCTGCACTTCAAGCACATTTTATTACGTGATCGGCATGTACACTTGCGTGCATCCCTATCATTGGGTAGTATTTTAAAGCTGAAACACATACAAACTGAAATGAGCAAAACTAGGTTTTCTTTAAATTATACATATATGGATTGACTTAATTAAATGTTTAACTCAAATCCAATAAAACCAATCTCATTAGTTAACTCATGCCGAATTAACTAAATCTCTAGTAAAAATAAATTGGATAATTTAAACAAAATTAGGCATCACATTTTTACTTTTTTTTTTTTTTTTGGTTAAGAAGTACTTTCCAAATAAGTTAAGGACTTCTAGGCCAACTTTAGTTCTTTTAGATTGCCTTTTTTCAAAAGCTTCTTTGAAAAGAAGCTAGTGAGAGTAGCTTTGGAGAAAATAATTTGGAAAAGAGATTTTTGTTTTTTTTTCTTTGAATGAAAATATGCTTAAAGATTTTATAAATTATTCTTCAAGCTCTTGATGCATCTTGATAGAGACACAAGTGTACATGTCAATTGTGTAATAATAATGTGCGTAAAGCAGAGTGTCGGTCCACATGGAAGAAAGTTAATACTAGTAATAGCCATTTTTCCAAAAATTAGCCTAATCGATTAAATAAAGTGTGTGTAAACATAAGATAATAATATAAGAAATATGGAAATAAAACAAAAGAGAAATCAGGGGAAGAAATGATGTCCGGGCATAATATCCATCAAAGGTTATGAAGTATAGGACAAAAGTTGTCTAATTATGCAATTCTACTGGAACCAAGAGATTTCCTAAATTATACTAAACCCCAATTTCTTAGGGGAAGAGTAACTGAATAGGTGTAGAGCTGATATAGACATCCACACAATCGCATTAACACTCTATGAAACCTCACCGTGAGTTAATGACAATTTCTTAAGTAGATAATCTCCCTCAAAGAGGGAGATTACCCCTAATCCGAATAGAAAATAGAAATGTGATTTTTTTTAAAATCTATTCCACATGATTGCAAAAAGCACGGAGATTATCATTAACTCACTAGGGAGAATTGAGAGAGATAGGGTCTCCAAATTACCCTAACTAAAGGCTTACTCACAATCCCCTCGAATTGCAGCATGTCTATGCTAGGTGATAATTTCTTCTTGCAACCAAGCACATTAAACGTATAAAAACTAGGGTGATCTTGCCATAATAGCAATCATTTAATAAAAACATGCAATTAGATACGAAAATATGAATTGCAATTAATGAAATGAAAGAGCACAAACATCCACAACCATTGTCAAAATATAAACTTTAGATTTCAACTATGCCCAAACATCTAATAAATTAGCCCTCCATTAATGGTGGGCAAGCATTAAAGATACAAGATATAGGAGGAAACATGGGAAACATGAAAACCCCCTTCTCAATCATGCTAGAGGAGAATCACCGGAGAAGCTCTAGAAAAGCTTCCACACATGCCGCCAAAGTGAGCTTGATGGCTACTATCTCCAATCCTATTGAATATGGATCACAATCTCCCTTAAAATAGACGCTTGAGTACTGGAGATTTTTCCGCTTTCTTCCTTAACTTCGACTCCAAAAATCACCCAAAATAAAAGTCAATAATGCTCTAAAAATCCTCATAAATTCTATTTATACCCGACTGTTTATGGGTTACTTACGGGTTACTTATGGACGTAAGGATGTGGCCGTAAGGGAGTTGGAAAAGATGGTAGCAAGCCTTACAGAAACATTACGGTTGTAAGTCACACCTGTAAGGTCTTCTACTTGCGTTACGGTCCACCTTATAGATATTAACGCTAGACTGTAAACTTCACTGTTCTGCCCTTACGAGTGTAAGCTGTAGTCATAAACTTCTCTGGATGGTCCTTACGGACATCCTTACGGCTGTAAGCCTTACCCATAAGGTTTTCTTATTTGACTTTGAATTCTCTTTACGGTTATAAGCATGCTCGCAAGGTTCTCTGGAAAATACTTATAGTTGTAAGGTATACTGTAAGCTACTTGTAAACCACCCAGTTTGCCTTGTCCTTAATCAAATGATATCAAGAGAGCTCCAACTTCTTTGTTTAAGGTCTGGAATGCTTCTTTTGTCTCTCTCTCATCTTGAAGTGCTGCCTAAACCCGAGAATGTGAAGCACACTAAATTTATCATCTAATTCCACAATATAATTCTAATACAAACCAAATGAGTATACAAAATGATATGAAATACATGAACATTTTACACTCATCACATCTTTTGTCAACCTTAGTTTTGTCATTATTATGAGATTTGTTGTTGTTAGTAGCCATTTGCTTATACGACTAAGCAAGTTCCATCATCTGAGAGAATCTATAACCTCTTCATCATTTGTGAATCTGACAGACCCATTGCTTAAACTGTATTTAGTTTTGCTATTTTTATTTTCTGAATCAAATATTGAGATTTTATGTTTTCTTTTAAATTTTTTGATGATTTGAAGATAGAAGTTAGAATTAGAAAATTTAGAGAGAAGATTAAAAGTTATGTAATATTTGAATGAAGATCCCCTCAATCAAATATTGAGGTTTCATGTTTTCTTTTAAATTTTTTTGTTGATTCGAAGATAGAAGTTAGAATGAGAAAATTTAGAGAAGATAAAGATTTATATAATCTCTAAATGAAGATTCACATTTAGTGATAAAAACCAAGATGATTTCTTAACTATAGAAGCACTTTTTGATTGACATATATATATTCAAATAAAATAAAATCTTAACTTAGTTTGATTAATTATTGAAAAAACCATGCTAAATTAAAAAAAAAAAGAAGTTTTTCAAAAGTTAATCAAAACAGTCATTAACGTAAATTTTGAATGAAACTTAAATCCCAAGTAGAACTTCTTCTTTTTCTATTATTTATTTTAGCAATTCATAAATGAAATTAGGGATGGACATACATAGGGGAATCCAAGGTTCCCTCCTCGTGGGAACATGAATTGTGGTGGTGGTGGGGGGGAGGGGGACTATAGCGGATCAGGGATCGGGAGGGCTCTCCCATCCTTGCGGGATCAGTACCTCAAAATAAAATGAGAACTAATAAATATCAAGCTCATAAGTCATACCTTAATTTTAAAAAAAAAAAATTGGGGAGTGGGGGCTTTTCCCTACCTAGTTGCTCAACTAGGGAAGGGGAATCTCCTCTTGGGATAGGGGAGTGAGTGGGGAGGGACTCCCCATGCGTGCCTGCCCGTGGCAATTCCTAGATGAGATCTCTCCAATCCACTCCTACTTCACCTTTGATCACCGAAAGATGATAACTTTTCCATCCCCGTGGCAATCAGTTTGTTATACAGTCGTTGTGTTCAAGGTATCGTTTGACCAATTTTGACCAAGTTTAACTAGTCAGAGTAGAAGTTTGACCAAGTCAAACTTGGGATTTGACCAAGATTGGGTGTTGCTCTTGGATGTAAGAAAGAATGCATTTGAATTTAGAGCAAGAAGCTTCTTCAAGTTTCTTACTTTTTTTTTACTTCAAAATAGCATCATTAATGCTTGAAGATTAACTTAAGCCTTCAATCACACCGTCTTCATCTTCTTCATCTTTGCTGATGCAACATCCTTCTCCTTCATAGCATCAAGCACTTCACTTCTTCTCCATTCCTTCTTTGAGGTTAGTTCATGAATACATGGATTTTGATTCAACAATATGCTTGGTTGAAAATTTGGAAGAAAAACCCTAGAATTGTAGAATAATTTTGTGAGGTTTTGGTTTGAATTTGAGTACCAAAAGTATGGCTTGTTGTAGTATGATTGGTGTATCAAATTTCTTTCGAAAACACTTTGTATTTCGATCTAAATCATGCTTTAAACATTGAAGAAATTTGTGGTACTGTAGCAGTATTGCAGCAAACGGAAATTTGTCACGATTCTTCTAGATTTTTAGGTAGAATCACAGGGTTTGGTGTTACAAAATCCATTGGTTCTTGTTTTGGTTCTATGGTATGTCATATGAATCCAATCGAGATACTTGCGTGTGTGAACATAGCAACACGTGCACATGTTGGTTTATTTTGATGTATTGTAGATGATTTCTTGGTTTCCTTTCACTTGTTTGATAGGTGGTGAATTCTCTGAAAAAGGAAAGGAAGTTGTGGGAGAGCAACCCACGCCAGGAGGATTTTGCGTTGCACTATGAGTGGTGATTTTGTTTAAATGCATAGCTTTATACTAGTGCTAGGGTATTTCATAACATAGTATGGCTCTTATGCTATCTTTCTCTTTATCTCATAAGAAACTTGGAACTTGTATTGTGTACGTGTATGCGTCATGTTTTATAAGTAATTATATGTCTATTTCCTCTTGCCATTTATGAGTAATTTGCTTTTCAAAGTATGCTTGCTTGAATTATGGTTTGGAGCCAACATGTGAAAATATGAAACATGAAAATTATTATGTGTGCTTATTGTACTTTCGTGACAAAGCAGCCTACAGGACGCGGGTTTTGGCCCAAAACTATGGACAGGGTCTAGCATTGCAGTGTAGAAAATCCCACAGACTAGCCTATGCAGAGGTGGTGTGGCTATTCTTAGGGGTTTATTTTTACCCATATAAGAGGCGATGTGGAGCTCTTGATAGGATGGGAAAAACAATGTTTTGAAAACCGGACCAAGAAGCGACTCGGTCTCACGTTTGGGTCACCTGTTGGCCGGTCCGACCGGATGAGCCGTTCCAGTTGAACTGGATGATGTCATATTATATATATATATATATATATATATATATATATATATATATATATATATATATATATATATATAATTGTAAATATATTGTGTGACAATCAAATAACATATATTAAACCAACAATTTTTTTGTTGGCAAAAATGATAAACTTCATGAGGAAAAATACTAATTGTGTAAATTATACTATATCAATCAAAGCTTACTCAACTTCTAACAAAAACCCATGCTAAAAATAAAACCAAAAAATTTGGATCAATAAAATGTATGCCACTAGCATATAATATAAACTTCGTACAACGTCTGAACACTTAAAAAGGCAAGGAGTCCAACTTCAATTGCATCTTATTTGCATATGTTGTAAATTTCTCGGCTACCTTACCAACTCCAAATGCTAATTTCTTAACAAGAAACAGAGACATGAACAAACTAAGTTATTATCACAAAAAAAAAGATATATTAATAGAATATATATATATATATATATATATAGACACACACACGCAAATTTCACCTGTACATTAAAGGAAGGAGGTGCAGGAGGTGCCTTAGGTGTTCTTCAAAATTTCAAATGCATTCTTCTACACTCATCACATCATCAGATCAAACAAGCAAATATAATCCTACATAGTTTTTTCAAATGTTCCAAAAAGATATCCAAAATAGCACAAGAAAATTTAACAAATTACCAACAACATCCATACATGAATATAAAAATCTACCAAATAAACAACATAGCAAAAACATTTTCATTTAATTTCTTGGAGGAGATGTAAGCCAATTTTCTTCATTCAACTCATCGGTAGTCATTTCTTGGATATTAACCATTGTATTATCATCATCCTCAATGACCACCGTATCATCTTCATTAGCAAAAAAAAAAAAAAATCATTTGAATATTAAACATCAACAACATTAACTATTGTAAAAATAATAGTTCAAAAACTTTATTAAATTAACATTTAGGCAAGTTAGTTCATTCTTCATCTATTCTTGGTTGCTCTTCTAACATTGATTCCAATTCATCATAATCGAGTTCTTCTTTCGGTTCCTCTTCCACCACCCAAAATTCGGTCTTATCAATACACTCATAATCAATTGGACGATAAGATCTATTTTTTGAAGCCAACCTAAAAAAAAAAAAAAAGTTAAATCAATGTCATATAGAGTATTTCATTAAAGTGAAAAAAAAAACATAAATTCTTGTACCTATGCTGCAAACGTAAGCTATAGTGAACATACACTAAATCGTTAAGTCTTTGGTGCTCCAATCTATTTTTTTTTTCTTGGTATGTATACGTTCAAACACATTCCATTTACATTCACACCCAGAAGAAGAAACAGTTTGACTAAGAATTCTAATTGCCAACTTTTGCAAATTAGGATCATCACAACCAAAGAATTTCTACCATTCATCTACAAAAACATATAAAAAAACTATGTTAATAAATTGATCAATCATAAAAATTTAAAAATTAAAGTTAAAATAAAATAATCTCATTCTTACTAGGAGTAGTAGTCTTACCAGTGCTTAAAGCAAGTGGTCGAGCAAAATTCTTTTGTCACTCCCTAAACACTTCCATCTCTTCCATTAATTCACTTGGTTTAAACATTATTTATTGCTTAATCACATCAAGTATGGCTCACTGAACCTAAAAATTGTTGACACAAATTATGCTCATCAAACTGAAATGCTAGATTTAACCAATATGCCAAAACATGAATTCATGTACGTAAAGTTCTATTCCATCGCTCTTTGATAATGGAAGTATAAGGCTAGTACAAATGCTTCTTCCTTTTGAACAATTTTTTTAATGCCTTTCTAAGCCTTGTATATTCCATCATACACATATCCCATTGCCGGCTTCTCATTAGAATCACATATTCGTAACAAATGAATTAATGGGCCCATTAACTTCATCACTATCAAGCAATTTCGTCAAAAATTTCCATCTAAAATAATTTGCTTCATTTCTCTCCCTTTTTGCATATTAAGAAACTTTTTGAAGTCTGAAGAAATGACCAACGCTTGTAAGTAACTTTTATGGTCATGCAAATTCTTCAATGCAATAAAAGTGGTGGCAAAACAAGTAGCTCCCGGATGAATAATTTCTGTCCAATTTGGTTGTTTTCTCAACCAATTCCAAACCCATTTATGATTGTAGATGAAAACCGTTACCTTTGAATTAAGAATGGCCAAACTTTGAATAGTAGGCATTTCAGCAATACCTTTCATAATCAAATTTATAGAATGAGTGGCACATGGAGACCAATAAATGTGAACATACTTCTCTGTAATCTTCCTTCTAGTAACCTTGTAATTATCTCCATTATTTGTCACTATATGAACAACATTTAAATGAGATCCCTTTAGGTGATATACTAGAAAATTGATCAAACATCTTTGTCTGGAATCTGTCCATCCATCACCCATGATAGTGCATCCGGTTTTAACTCAAGCGATAAGTGCTTGAGTGAACATATTTTTTTTATATATTTTACATGTATTAAGCATCATGTTTACAATGTTTTATGTCTCATAAATTGTATTTGTTATTCCTTTATACAATTAAGATTGTGAAGGTCTTGAGAGAAGAGAAGGAAGCAAAGATAGGTTATGAAGACACATTTTGGGAGTCTTTGTGCAACATAAGGATCAAGACACAAGCGGAGTTTATACACATGAGGATGTGTGCCAACTTCCAAGAGAATTCAAGCTAGATTGTGAGTTGGAAAGACACAAAGGCAGTTACACTCCCATGTCTCGACTTGTGTGAAGACTCCAAGAGCCTTCCCAATGATGATTAGATGACAAGAAACCTCATAACCCACCACACGGACACAGCAAATCACTGTGCAGCACTTCAAGGCAAATCACTGTAGCAGTACTGTAACAAAACGTTGTTCACACGACCGGGTGAAAATTCCATCCGGTCATGTGGGAAATTTTGCAGCCTACTCTGGTGTGTGGCAGCTGACCAAGGTGGGTGAAGGCACGTGACGGACACGGGTTTTTAAATTTAAAACTCCGATTTGCCCTATTCTTTGGAGACTTTTTGACGGCTTTTGAAAGGCAAAGTGGCTAGAGTTTGGAGATGAGGTCTTTGCAAATTTTTGCGTGGGAGAGGGGGAGGGGAGGCGTTCTTCACCAACTTTGATAGATTTTTTTTTAGTCATAGCATTGAGAAAACCATCGACGACCTAGATTCGGAGAGGAATTCTTTAAGACATTGAACGACCAATCAAGACCATCATCATAAATTCAAGGGGGTTTTATTCCATGGCTTTCATTGATTTACATTGCATTATTTGTTTTGTAACTTGCTCCATGGAGAGCTAATCCCCTAGAATGTACTTGGGTATGTGAACCCTAGGATTTTATTCTTTGTATTGATTTACTTTGTGTTTTCTTTTAAATATGAGTTTAATTGAGTTTCAATTTTCTTTTCTTATTACTTGCTTGCCTTATTGATCTTACAGTTGATTTGTGTGCATAATTTGTTTGCCTTGGTGAGAGAGAGGTCTCCATTAGAGCTAGAATCTTAAGATTGAAGAGGGTTGAGAGGGTGAGTCATGAGATAGTGGAGTGTCCTCTTTTCTTTCCGATTGATACATTCTATCTCCGTATTCCCTAAGCTCTATGCAACCATATTTGGTGTGAGGTGTTGAGATTGATAGATTTTTCCACTGGAACCTTGTAGGGGGTTCGGGACCTTTCACTGAGAAGTAGGATTAGGTCTATCCTTAGGAATCGGATGTACTCTTATTAATCCTTAGAGTGTTATGCGGTCATATGTAGTGTGAGGTGTTGAGATTGAGCGATTTCTTTAATGAGACCTCGTTGGGGACTAGTATCGGTGATCTGAAATTAAGGACCGATTATCTTTGAATTTCCTCGACTTGATTAACTCGATTTAGAAACACTTTGTGAATCTTGCGCTTAATGTTAAATTCTGTGAGAAGTATTTCCAGGGTACCTCACCTTCATTGATTGAGATTTCCCTCATTTTTATTATTCCTTGTTTACTTGTGACATTCATATTCTCGTAATTAAGTTCATTTAATCATATTCTTGCCTCTGACTAAATAACTTAGAAGTAGCCATTACTAATATTTCTGTTTACTGTGGATTCGACTACCCACCCATTGTGTACTTTATTATTTTGACAGCCGTGCACTTGCGGTACACACACGCAAGAGGTGTATCACCAAGTTTTTTAAAAACTATCAAAAGTCAACTTTACTTGTTGCTTGCAATCTTTTACCAAACTAACTCTTAATGCATGATAACTAGGACCCGTATAGCCATGACCTATACTTGATATCTTGCTAATTGCAACTTGGAAAAAAAGAGAGTTGACAGCATTTAATGGAATGCATGAATGATAAAACCACATGGCAATTGACATACCTGTATCATGCCATTTTTCCTTGCTTTGCAAAGATGTCTTTATACTTGGTTGGGTAGGATCGGTAATTCCATGCTTGAAATATGATTCAATACCATAATTCTTTTTCCTTTGGAAGCTGCACCTACACAAGTACTACTTTTGTTTACTTGACAAGAAGTGTCTTCAACATCATCACCGTCACATTCATCAAAACATCATTTCTTCTCCTTGGTATTTTGAGCATTTTCTTTCAATAATCCTTGCATCAAAAGCTGAACATCCGAAGGTGCACTCTTACATGAATTAGCATTGCCTTTTGATTCGGCAAGATGTTGTTTCATTCTGATAATCCCTCCTCCTGTGTTTTGTTTATGACAAAAATTACAAATCAACACTCTTCTGGAGAATTTTGCACCTCACTTATATATCTCTATGCAATATCCTTTATTTGTCAATTATATACACTAGTAGATTGCACTTCATTTGAAGTTGTTGATACCGAATCGAAGTTGTTGATCCTGATTCGGTAGTATCCATTTTGTCGCAATCTACACAAGAAGTTAAAAAAAATAAGATAAAATAACTTCATGAGAGAAATTGAGTTGTTCAAAACCATTTTGATGCAACTTATGCAAATGTAAAGAACAATATGAAACATAAATTATTATGATGTTAATAAAACAACAAGGGATATAGAAACAAAAATATCATAATTAAAGAAGGCTAAACTGAAACAAGCTTGGCATGCATTTCAAGAGAATTACAACATAAGAAATGAATTGATTTGTGCTAGTGAAAGGATTGTATATAGATATTATAAAATTATTATGTAGATATTTTATATATCCATTTTGAGCAATAATAATTAATAATGTCTTCGTCATCCATAACTAATTATCCATAGTAGTGTCTTTAATGTATTTATTTAATGTATTTATTTATTTTATGGGTTGGCCTAGTACATTAAAATGAGCAAATATTTCTCAATTTCAAATTCATAGGGGCTATTAAAAAAATATACATATAGTAGGTAACTTATTGACTGACGGTTCCTCTATCTTGTTAAATTCATAAGAATTTTTTTAAAATTAGACTTCATTAAGGATTGAGTTTCCTCTTCGGTTTGGATTTATACTGCATCAAAAACCCATCATTTTTTTTAAAGATTATATAAGTTATATTTGTCGAATAGCCTGGCAATAAGCAATTCCACTACACACTCCAAACTTCTTGAAATTAAAAAATATAACCGCCTCAGCATAATACTACATCAGCCTTTATATAAGTTTGGATTTTATTGAATAACATTATATAATAAGATGAACAAAACAATGCAACCTTGTTTTACAAGTGTTCCCTATTTTCTTTCTTATATAAATTAACAAGGTGGTGCTAAACTGCTAATGCATATCTTGTCAGAAATCTATTAATAACATGTTAAGTATGCTACTAAACATCTTACAATAAACATTGAAAATTTGGAATATTCAGGATTTTAGCTCTATAGTAGCTCCCAAATTGTGAAATATTTATATGAAATATTTAATGTACTTAGGCTAGTATCCATAACCAGTTAACCAAAAAAAGCACAGAGAGATCCACACAATCAAAGAGAATGGATTTAAAAAATTCATGTGAACGAATTCAGACAGTTAGATTCCACAAATAATAATAATAATTTAATGGAAAAAATCAAGGAAAAAAATGTAACTAATGGATAAAAATTGATTGACAGAATCTTAACAAAATCAAGAATGACAAATAAATAACAAAACTAATATTTCAGGAATAAACACAAGAAAGCAGCAAAATATATAAGATTCATCCTCAAATTGGGAAAATCTTAGGAATTGGTCTTGAAGAGGAAAACCTAGAAAGAATAGATCGATCCAAGAACCTTCAACTCCAAGTGTAGAAATTAAGCTTGATGAAAGAGATCGGATGAGGCTTCCAATCGATCAATAATCCTTTCTTTAATTCTTCCTTCTTCCAGCAAAGCAAAGTTGATGGGAGAGATCTGATGAGGCTGTTGAAATAATGGTGAAATTGAAATCGTGAAACTGAAAAATGAAAATCCTCAAATCAGAAAGACATAAACCCAAAGAAAATAATATTAAAAAAACATTAAAATAAAAAAATCTAAAAATCGGGGTTTGCCCGGTTCGGGTCCAATCAGCCAGTTCATTAGTTTTAAATGGGTTTGACCAGATTTAGTTTTGGTCAACTATTGATATTAAATCGGACCGGTTTGCACTTCCCGGTTTTTTTCTGGTCCAACAGGCCAGTTTGGTTCAATTTTCAAAACATCAAGGAAAAGTGTTGAGAGATCTGAAACCACTGCCCAAGAATCTCATGAGCGGCCAACACCAAGGGGTTTTCATATACCATTTTAAAATCCTTTGCGGTCCTAGGCTAGTTGAGGCTACAACTAAACTGGGAGAGTTTTTATGGCCAACGAGAAACATGTTTTGAACTTTTATTATTTACTTATTTAAATATTGATGTTTTAAAATATCTTGTTTGATGTTAAGAACTATTAGTTTTTCATGTAAATACATGTGAAATGCTTTAGGACTCTATTTATCTATGAAGTCATCTCTTACGGAGTAAGCATGTTACTCATCCTTTCTCTCTTTCATCTTTGCACAGGTTGTGTGGTCGAGTATCGTGCTATGCGGGTTTAGTGTAGAGCTCATCATCCTACAGTGTAGGTTTGTCTACATTTTGGGGTTTAGACTAATCTATTAGTCGTATTGTATACTTTTATCATTAGTTATGTGTACTGGATCTATTAGTATTATAAGGACACTAGTATCTGGTGAGTTTTATATGTGCATAAATATATTGATGTGAGTTTGTCATATGTATATTTGTTTATATATTTCGGTGTTCTTAGATGCCATGACGCCTTACCTTAAATTAAGGGTGGGGTATGACTTATCCCTTCTCAAGTTATTGCTGTAGTTGTCATTAGACTGTCTAGTGGGATGGGGCATGACACAAGAAAACTAACTGATTCACTAAATTACCTAAATTTACTTTGGCAAATTTAGCTTCCAATTATTTTAACCAATTCAATAAGTTTGGTTTGATAAGTAAGATAACCCCTTTTTTTTTTTAACTTTTGATTATAAACAACCACACACTTACCTGAATACATGTAAATCTTGGGGTTGTGTGAATCTTAAATACTGATTTAAAAGATATTTTTAATTATGTGAGTATATATTAGGGAATACTCCCTCTAATCCTATTTACTTTTTTTTTTTTTGAATAATAGGCGACAAGCGCCCCAATATATGAATAATGTTAGAGCCCGGTGTACATTGTATGAACAATATAGAATAGTACAAACATCCCGGATGAACAGTGTATGAACAGTACTAGTATTATAAGGACACTAGTATTTGGTGAGTTTTATATGTGCATAAATATATTGATGTGAGTTTGTCATATGTATATTTGTTTATATATTTCGGTGTTCTTAGATGCCATGACGCCTTACCTTAAATTAAGGGTGGGGTATGACTTATCCCTTCTTAAGTTATTGCTGTAGTTGTCATTAGACTGTCTAGTGGGATGGGGCATGACACAAGAAAACTAACTGATTCACTAAATTACCTAAATTTACTTTGGCAAATTTAGCTTCCAATTATTTTAACCAATTCAATAAGTTTGGTTTGATAAGTAAGATAACCCCTTTTTTTTTAACTTTTGATTATAAACTTACACACACTTACCTGAGTACATGTAAATCTTGGGGTTGTGTGAATCTTAAATACTGATTTAAAAGATATTTTTAATTATGTGAGTATATATTAGGGAATACTCCCTCTAATCCTATTTACTTTTTTTTTTTTGAATAATAGGCAACAAGCGCCCCAATATATGAATAATGTTAGAGCCCGGTGTACATTGTATGAACAATATAGAATAGTACAAACATCCCGGATGAACAGTGTATGAACAGTACGATGACCAGTAAAGTCGGGGAGAGGATTTGAACTCATAACCTCCCTTTTAACACATTGGTGTCATACCATTGGGCTATCCGATGGTTGACTCTAATCCTATTTACTTGTCCACCTTAACCAATTCAAGTCCATTATAAAAAAGGGTTCAATTTAGTTGTTGTTTAAAATTTATAAAAATTTATACTAACTTTTCAAAATTACCCTCACTAAAACCCCTATCAAGATTTCATTAATTTTTCTTTATAGTTTAATAGTATTTTTATTATTTTTCTCAACTTAGTGTTTTATTCTATCAAAAGTATTAGAAATTGTACGAGTATATTAATGATAGAGATTAAAGTTGAAAAAAAAAATCATTTAAAGCTTCAAAGATTTTTTAAATGGACAATAAACAAAGACCATAGAAAACGTCTAGAATTAGACAAAAGAATATTTTTCAAAATCATGACTTAATCTTTCGAATTTATAATTAATTCGGTCCTCTGTATTTTTAAATTATCATTTTTTTAATTATTATCTTGTTTGCCCCTATTGTTGCTCCTACTGTTAGGTATTTTAGAAAATTAAAATAATCCCATTGTTTCAAAGGTAGATCTCCAAATTTTTATTTTGGACGACACCACTTGTTCCATATTAATCCAGTCTTATCATTTTTCCTACTAAGTTTGCTACTCTGCACTTTTAACCTTTTGTGATTATGAGTTTTTTGTTTTTCATTAGCTGATTGGTTATTTGACCGAAAAGAAAATACTAAGTTTTTTTTTTTGTACACCAGCTTCTCAATCTTTGCAATTTTAACTAATTGATAATGGGCAGGGGTCATATTTGTAAATATGGCATGTATGACAAACGAAAGAGCATAGGCATAAGAAAATTGAGAAATGCCAAGCATCGCTAACAAGATGAGGATTGTAACATGATACTTTAGCTTTTTATAACGGTGTGTTTTTTATTAATTCCTTATTTCATTTTCACTATTTTATTGAAATAGAATATTTAATAATATAGTAAAAATAAAGAGTTGCACAAAATTAAGAATTAGAAAAATATGCCTTGAATTTTAATGCCGACCATATATTTGCTTTGAACATTTATTGTCAAAACATGGTGATTCATTACATATGAATATTGCCATATATATATAGGCATACATATTTTATTTTATTATTTATTATTATTATTTTATTTATTTTTATAACGTCGTCGTCCGCCATGCTTCGCCGCCGTCTCATGCCTCATTGCCGCTTTGAGATAGACTATTTCAAATATCTCACTGTCGTTTAGAAATTCATACCACTTTTAAAATTCGTATTCTTATTTGCCGCATAACATATTTCATGGTCACTTTGCGATTTCCAGAACAAATTTTGCCGTTGCCTTGAGATAAGCATTCTTTGTCATTCCTTCGAGATGAGTTTTCTCATGGAAGAATCTCAGAGGTGTTAATTTGATTGTATGGCCTTGATTTCATCATCAAGCAAAAATAGCCTGAGTTCGAGGCGATTTGAGATGGAATGTTTAGACTGGATTAGAAGGTATTTAGGTCTTTTCCATAATTTGGAATTTGAGAGGGGAAAGATGAGCGGCTGAGATCTCATCCATCAAAAAGTTGTGTTTAAGTTCTAGGCAGCTTCAAGATTAGTGTTCTGGTGGAGGGCCAGGATTTCATCATCAAGGAATTTGGCATGAAGCGAATCAAGGGCCGAGATTGATTTAATCAAGAAAAGTGCATAAGTTCAAGGCAAGGATTGTATTTTGGATGGACGGCCAGGATCTGATCATCAAAGAGGTGTATTTAAGTTCGAGGCAACTTCAAGATTTGGATATTAATAGACGGCCAAGATCTAATCATCAAAAGATTTGGTTTAAGTTCGAGGCAAATATAAGATTGGGTTTCAATGGATGGCCAAGATCTGATCATCAAAGGAATTGGTTTAAGTCCGAGGCAACTTCAAGATTTGGATATTAATAAACGGCCAAGATCTAATCATCAAAGATGAGCGTTTAAGTTCGAGGCAACCATAACATTTGAATTTTAATGGACGGCCAAGATCTGATCATCAAAGAGTTATGCTTAAGTTCGAGGCAACCTCAAGATGTGGATTCTAATGTGTGGTCAAGATCTAATCATCAAAGATGAGTGTTTAAGTTCGAGGCAACCATAACATTTGAATTTTAATGTGTGGCCAGGATTTGATCATCAAACAATTATGTTTAAGTTCGAGGCAAGGAGACTAAGTGGTCCAGTCACTTTGCACATGACCCAGCGCACCCGTTTCAATTTGGTTACTTAACTTTGACAGATTGAGTTAAAAGAACTGTCTTCATGAAAAATTCTCATCTTGCATGAATTTTCCTGTAATATGGATTGAGTTTTAAGCTTTGTTATGAATACAAAAGTTGTTCCTCTCCATATCTAGAATCTATGTAGTGATTATCACGCATTTCCTGCCATTATATCCAAGGGGATATTTAATTTTCACAAGACATGTTAATTCTTTGTGAAAAAACAATGTTAACATCAATGATTAAGTTAGATGCCCTCCTTATAAACTTAAACTTCTGAAGATTATACTTATGATTGAATCGAGAATCTTTATGATCGAAATTTTTTCTACAAAGGTTTGTTTACCAAATCAGTGTTGTGGAATATTGCTAGAAAGATGCCATCTCTTCTTTTTTTTTTTTTTGACAATACTGAGATTTTCTTCAATTCATTATAGGTAATTTTGTATTCTTCTAACCATGGAGCTATTAACATTGAGCTTGTACAAATCTTTGCTGAACATGCTTTGGTGGTAGCTCACACAAAGTTCTTATACCAGCCCATAAAAATGTCACTTCAAAACAAGGTGGAAGGCATCCTTCAACATATTTTATCATGTACTTGTTTCAGGAAATTAAAGCAGCTTCAAATGCTTCACTTCACAAATCCTCTTCATTCCAGTTTGATAAAATGTATACAAGATGGAGATTATCACACATCGTCATCATGCTACATCATAAATTCTCTTTTCAGTGTTTTTTGGATTACAGACATCAAAATAGTGCCTTAACCTTGAGTGACATTTGTTATTGATTAGTCAAGCTGTTGGATTAACAATTCTTTAGTAAAGATTAATATTACTGGGTAAGTGCTAGATTGCATAGCAAAAGCCAAAACCCACAAGAAGTCTCAGTTCAACCAACAGATGTATATCACAGCGAATGCATTCACAATCTTGCCTGGAATAAACACATTTTTCGCACACATCTAAGGATGTGCAGAAACATTGATGTAAGAAAATAATGTTTGGATTTCAACAAAACAACATTATGAATGTGAAATTTTATGCCTATAGCTCAAAGTGTGAAGAAGATGCAGCTCAGTCAGCTTCGATCATTGATTTGACATAAAACTCCCCTGCTTTGTATGAGGACCAGACCATAGGGCCAGACGCAACATATCAGAAGCCCATATCCGTGCCAAGAGATTGATACTTGTCAAAAGCTTTAGGTGTTGCATACTCTGAGACTGGCATATGCCGCTTTGAAAGTTTCATGTGTTAACCAAAGGCCATGACATCAACCCCAGTTGCCATCGCTTTCTCCATTGTGCTAATTATCTGATCAGGTGTTTCACCACAATCCAACATTATTGCTGTCTTCATAAGAGTACTAGCATTAACAAAATCTTTTGCCATCTTAAGAACATCAATGGATTACTTAAAATTAGCATGGCGATCTCGCGCTGAACACCGTAGTCCTTCGACAGTCTCAAAGTTGTGAACAAAGACATCTAATCCAGAAGCGGCGACTTTCTCAACACAGCCGGGCATGATTGGCAGAAAAAAAAAAATCAACATGCTTTAGTTCCACATCACCGCGAAGTTGATCTGGGACTGAACTAGCGTTAGGGTCATCAGGATCTATCTTAGTTTTTCCGATGCATGGCTCAACCACCCTTGATGAAGTCCGGAGCTAGTGGTAATGTCTCCGCCGCACCATTGGCAGAGACCAAGAGTATATAAAACATAGAGCAAGAATTGAGCAACTCCGAAGCTACCCCCAGCAATCTG
This sequence comes from Dioscorea alata, assembly GCA_020875875.1. Classification (NCBI taxonomy): domain Eukaryota; kingdom Viridiplantae; phylum Streptophyta; class Magnoliopsida; order Dioscoreales; family Dioscoreaceae; genus Dioscorea; species Dioscorea alata. The sequence continues at coordinate 31,673,457 of CM037020.1, forward strand.
GCTTTTCCAGAAGCAATGCCGGAGTGGTATCTGTAAACTCTCGGCGAATAATTTGGTTATTCCTTGTTTCTGAATTGGGTGCAGCAACAGTTTGCACATTAATTACTGCTTCTCCTTTGATCTGTGTTGCTTTGGCATGAGCTGTTTCGAGGTCTCCAGAGAACCTGGTCATGTTTTTTTTTTTTTTTTTTTTTTTTTTGAAGAGCACTAGCAGCGACAACAACTGGAAAGAAGGCGACGAGTGGGCTTCGTGGCCAGGGACTTGGAGATTGACAACGACGATAAGGATTTCATAGAATTTTTTAGAGGATTGGGCTCGGGAAGGACAGCCATGACGCGGTTGTCAGGAAAGCCAAGGACATCATCGAGGCGAGATAGTGAACGAAGCTGGTCGACGCCAGCGGGTCCCAAGAGCCAATCTTTGAGTGAGGAGAGAGAAGGGATTGCTGAGTGAGGAGGCCCAGCCGCCGGATCCGGAAGGAAAATCGACAGGGCGGAAGGAGCCACCATTGATCGCTTCATGGACCCAGCCGAAGGATTCGCCGGAAGAAGGGAAAGACGGCAGGGGTAGTGCCGCCAGTAAGGTTTAGAGACATTATAGGGTTTTCGCGACAGCGGTCATTATCCTCCATCAATCCAGAAGCGGAATTGAACGAAGCAGGCGAAGACTTGGTGCTCAACGGAGGGGCACAGGGGACTACGCAATCGGACGAGGAACGACGGGAGGCGGCAGTGTCGGAAATATGAGGCTGGCGACACCGAAGATGAAGAGGGGCTAATTTATTTTTTTTATTTTTTTATTTTTATCTTTATTTTTTATTTTTTATTATTATTATTTTTTTATTATATATATATATATATATATATCACTCATATATATATTTTTTTACTCCTTATGACTCCCATCCTCACACTTCCTCAAATCTAGGTTTACTTATGTCCCCTGTGACGCTTCCCGATCAAACAAAATAAAAAGGGGAGGGGTTCTAAGGCTTTATTATTACAATAATAATAATAATAATAATAATAATAATAATAATAATAAGAAGAAGAAAGAATTTTTCACCTTCAACTTGGACAATCGTTTTTTTTGTTGTCTGGTTGAGAAGACAAGAGTTTTTTTTTTTTTTTGTCTGATTCCAAGCCAAAGAAGATCTCCTCAGAAGAAAACTCCCGTCCCTTTTTAAAAGCTTCACCCGGTCCTATCCCCGACCTCAACTTCCCCGTAAAATCACAACTACAGATAGGAATAAATCCAAATTTAATTTAAATTATTATTATTATTATTATTATTATTATTATTATTATTTAAATTTCAAATCAAATTTAGATTTAAAAAAAAAAGAGGATAGGATTAAATTCGAATTTGATTTTTTTTTTTTTAAAAAAAAATCAAATTTAAATTACTATTTTTTTATTTTTTATTTTTAAATAAAATTCAATTTCAATTTTTTTTTCTTTTTTTTCTTTTCTTCTTTCCTTCTTTTTAAAAAACATGTCCCGTTCTTATCCTCAAAATCCAAACCTTCACCGGAGAATCTCAACCTCATGTCCATGGACCAAACTTTAAAATTTAAATTTAAAAAAAAATCAAATTTAAAATTTAATTTTTTTAAATTTAAAATCCAATTTGCTCGAGATATGTACTTGGGTGCCTCGAGATTTGCACTTTCTCCGGTCGCATCGAGATTTGTACTTTTAATTTAGGATTGCCTCGGGATGCGTATTTGGGCTATCCTTAGATTTAAGATTGCCTTGAGATAAGTGTCCTCAAGGGCAATTTTGTAATTTGTCATTTCACCTCAAGATATGTTCTCAGGGGCAATTTTTTTTTTTTGCATTTTTTATTTGCCTCGAGATATGTCCTCAAGGGTAATTTTGTAATTTGTCACTTTGCCTTAAGATAAATTTTTAAGGGCAATTTTGTAATTTTCATTTTGCCTCAAGATATTTTTCTCAAGGGCAATCTTGTAATTTGCATTTTGCCTCGAGATATGTTCTCAGGGGCAATTTTGAGATTTGAATATTTTAGATTGCCTCGAGATCTGTGCTCTTGGCTGATCTTGAGATTTTAATATTTTAAATCGCCTCGAGATCTGTGCTCTTAGCTGATCTTGAGATTTGGATATTTTAGATCGCCACGAGATCTGTGCTCTCGGCTGATCTTGATATTTGAATATTTAGATCGCTTTGAGATCTGTGCTCTCAGCTGATCTTGAGATTTGGATATTTTAGATCGCCTCGAGATATGTGCTCTCGGCTGATCTTGAGATTTGAATATTTAGATCGCTTCGAGATCTCTGTTCTCAACTGATCTTGAAATTTAAATATTTAGATCGCCTCGAGATCTGTGCTCTCGGCTGATCTTAAGATTTAAATTTTTTTATATTATTTCGGAAATGTCTTCTAGACTTTTCTTGAATGTTGTCCTATACGTGATTTAAAATTTTATTTGATTAGGACATGTAATTTTTTATGTAAACAAATGCCCCCTTCATACTTCTCTCATGAAGAATTTTAGTGAGATTGAGTGAGAGAAGTAGGAATCCCCTACTCTTTATTTTGTCATGGCCAATATCTCTCAACATTTTTGGACATGGCTCAAAAATTGCAATGAGGTACTCTAAGGTCGAGTTTTCATGTGCCACACTCCCAGCACAACTTGCCTGATTCGGAAATTTTGAAAATTTATTTTCTTCTGGATTATTTTATTTATTTTTTTTTAAATTGTCAAATTTTGAAAATTTCTCCTTTTCTTTTCCTTCATGATTTTTTCACAATTTTTCTTTCACGTTTTTTCTTTCTTTTTTTTATTTTTATTTTTTCGATGATTTATTTTATTTTTTATTTTTCAGAAATTTTGAAAATTTTTCCTCGTGATTTTTTTTTTGTTCTTTTTTTTGTTTTTGTTTTTGTTTTTGTTTTGTTTTGTTGTTTTTTTTTTATTTTGACTTGATGTTTTTTAGAGAACACATGGGCTGATGTATTTGCCTCAGGAAACACATTTAATTGTGCATGACTGGTCTACCCTTGTGAGGGGCCAGACGTTCCGTCATAGACAAACACATGCCTCTTTATTTCATTAAATGAATTTTAGTACAAAAGTGAACTTAGTACAAAAATATATGAAAATAAATGTTTTGCCTCAGGAAGTACATTTAATTGTACATGACTAGTCTACCCTTGTGAAGGACCAGACGTTCCGTCATAAGCAAACACTTTTACATTAGACATAGTACTTTTTCAGGAAACGACCATTGATGGGCGACATCGGTCTTTCTCCGTTGGTGTCAACAAGTTGATACGCACCTCCTTCGTAGACGATCTCCACAACATAAGGGCCCTCCCAATTTGCTTTGAATTTGCCCCCGGCCTTTTTATTGGTGATGATGGGCCTTCTGAGGACAAGGACCATCTCTCCTTTGCTAAAAGTCCGGAAACGAGCCAGCTTGTTATACGCTTGAGACATCTTGGCTTTGTAGACTTCAAGATTCTGTTGTGCTCCTAACCTTTTCTCGTCAAGAGAGTCCAACTCATCCAAGCGAAGCCAAACATTATCTTCATTTGAGATTTCATTTTGCACTGCCATTCTCAATGAGGGTATCTGGATTTCGAGAGGCAAGACTGCTTCTATTCCAAACACCAAAGAGTAGGGCGTGCATTGTGTCGGAGTCCTATAGGTGGTGCGATATGCCCATAGCATCTCCGGGAGTCTTTCATGCCAATCCTTTTTGTTCTTGGACACTGCTTTCTTCAATAGTTTTGAGAGGGTCTTGTTGAATGCTTCTGCCAATCCATTTGCTCTAGCGTTATAGATGGAGGTATATCGCCAGTCTATTTTATGGTGCTGTGCAAATCTCCCGATCTTGAAGCTTCTGAAAGCGGGACCATTATCTGAAATAATTCTTCTTGGATTCCCAAATCTGTATGAGATGTTCTCCCTGAAAAATTTGATGATATTCTCAGTCTTGACTTCTCTCAGCGGGATTGCTTCTACCCATCTGGAAAAGTAATCTGTTGCAGCCAAAATGAACCGATGTCCCAAAGATGATGGTGGTTCAATTGGACCGACTACATCTGTCCCCCATATCTCAAAAGGCCATGACGAGACGGTGGGGTGTAAAGGATTTGGATGTTGATGAATAAAATCTCCATGTATCTGGCATAGATGACATTTTCTAGCATAATTGATGCAATCTCCAACTATGGTTGGCCAGTAATATCCCAAGCGCTTGATCTTAAGTCGCATCTTAGGTCCGGATTGGTGTGCACCACATATCCCGGAATGTATATCATGCATAACTTCTTGGGCTTCTTCATGTGAAAGGCACCGCAGGAGTAGTTGATCATATGACCTATGGTACAATATATCATTTATGAGGGTGAATCTTAGGGCTCTTCGCTTTATCTGCAGGCCTTCTGATTTATCCCCTGGGAGTTTATCATATTTCAAATATTCTATGAACGGTTGCCTCCAATCTTCCTCTGGCATTTCGAGGGCGAAGACTTCCGCTTTGCCCCCAGCACTTTCCTGTTCGACTTCATCGGGGATCGTACTAATGGGTCTTCTATTTCTTATGGTTATATGGATTTCTTCATAATTCGGATTTGCCAGCTCCTTTGCTACTTTTGCCAAAGAATCAGCTTCTCCATTTTCTGATCTTGAAACCCTCCTCAATTGTATATGGGGAATTTTCTTCATCAGATTTTTGACCTTCTTGTAATATTTAAGAAGTTCAGGTTTATATATCTTATAGTCTCCTTCGACTTGCTTGATTATGAGTTGTGAGTCTCCAAATATGTGTATGTCTTGGATTCCCATTTTACTTACCAGTTCCAAACCAGCTATGAGAGCTTCATATTCTGCCTCATTGTTTGTACATGGCTCCGTAAGGGAGAGAGCATATCTGAGGATTCCCCCTTCCGGTGTAACGAACACGAGTCCTACCCCAGCTTTGATTTGTGGAATTTGGGACATGAGTGCCGGTTTTATAGATGACGCTCCATCAAAGTATAGTCGCCACCTTGCTTCTTCCACTCTCAATGTCTCTTCATCAGGGAGATCAAAATTCAGTGGTGAATCATCAGGGAGAGGATGCGCTGATAGGAAGTCTGCCAACGCTTGCCCTTTAATAGCCTTCTGTGGAGTATATGTTATGTCAAATTCCATCAGAATCAGCGCCCATTTTGCGAGTCTTCCAGTAAGCAATGGCCTCGTCATAAGGTATTTGAGTGGATCTATTTTTGATATAAGTATTACTTTATGCGCTAGCAAGTAGTGTCTTAACTTCTTGACTGCAAACACCAAAGCTAGGCAATGCTTTTCAATTGGCGTGTATTTACTCTCAGCTCCTATCAGCATCCTGCTGAGGTAATATAACGCATTTTCTTTGCCTTCTTCATTGTTCTGGGCCAACATGGCTCCCAAAGACCCTTCCAATGCGGCAGTATATAAGATCAGAGGCTTTCCATGGATTGGGGCTGCCAATACCGGTGGCTTCAACAAGTACTGTTTGATGTCTTCGAAGGCTCTCTGACATTCATCATCCCATTTGAAAGGCGCATTTTCTTGGCCAGTTTAGATAAGGGCTTGCATCTTCCAGAGAGGTTGGAGATGAATCTTCTAATATATGCTAAACGTCCTTGGAAGGAGCGCAGCTGCTTCAGTGTTTGAGGAGGTGGCATTTCCAGGATCGCCTTTATCTTGGAGGGATCTATCTCTATCCCCCGGTGCCTCACTATGAAGCCTAAGAATTTCCCAGAGAGGACTCCAAAAGCACACTTCATGGGATTCATTTTCAACTTGTATTCTCTGAGGCGTGTGAAGACTGTCCTCAGATCATCAAGATGCTTGTCTTTGGAACTTGTTTTAACCACAAGATCATCCACATAGCATTCGACAACTTTGTGAATTAAATCATCAAATATCCTGGTCATAGCCCTTTGATATGTTGCTCCTGCATTCTTCAGTCCAAACGGCATTACCCTATAACAGTAGATGCCCATGGGTGTTCGGAAGGCAGTATTCTTCTCATCATCTGGATGCATTTTGATTTGATTGTATCCAGAATATCCATCCATAAAGGAGAACATCTCGTATCCTGAGGTGTTGTCGATCATGATCTCCATAACTGGAAGGGGGAAATCATCCTTGGGGCATGCCTTGTTAAGGTCTCTGAAGTCTACACAGATCTGTATTTGCCCATTCTTCTTTTTCACAGGCACTATACTAGCTACCCAATTAGGGTATTTCTCTTCTCTGATGAATCCTGCTTCAATTAGCTTCTTTGTCTCTTCTATCACCCTTTCTTCTAGGTCAAACTTCATCTTTCTCGGTGCCTGTTTGACTGGAATAGCATTAGGGTCAATGGGCAGTCTGTGAATAGCTACCTCATCATCTAACCCCGGCATTTCATTATAATTCCAGGCGAAGCAGTCAATATGCTCCTTCAGGAGAGCCTTGAATGATGCTTTTTCTTCTTCTGATAGCTGTGTGCTTAGGAAAGTCGGCCTTGGGTCCTCATCGCTTCCCAAGTTGATTTCAACCAGCTCATCGATTGTTGCTTGCCCCCCATCTTCTAGTTCGAGCGGTGCGTTCTTCATCTTGATTTCTTCTTCTTCTTCTTCTTCTTCTTCTTCTTCTTCCTAGGATGTTACCATGTAACATGAGTACTTGGAAGACTCAGAGTAGCCTATTCCTCTCTTATCCATATGTGCAGGATCCCACAATCGGCGAAAGCTCTGATATGACTTCCTCGACCACTTGATTTTGCCCCCAAACCCCTCAACTATCTTCTTGAGCTTGTTAGGGTAATAGCTTGGGAAATTTATGGGTTGAACTTCATCATCTTCTATTTCTTCAATATTTATGACATCATCATTTGAAATCTTATTGCTCTTGGCCTCGTAAAAGAGGATGCCTCTCTCATTTCCACGCTGAGCTGGTACATAGAATGTCTTCATATGCTCAACTGTATTCACATTCAAATCCTCTAAGGACTTGTAGAGTCCATCAGGAACCCTTGTAATGTGCAACGCACTTTCTTGAGCAGATCTTTCATCTTGACCCTTGCTTTGGTGTATATCCTCATCACTTTTATCTTCTGATGACTCAGTGTCACTACCAAAGTGAGGTAGTACTGGTTCCCCCTTTTGGAGCACTGGAGCAGCTTTGGTCGTCTTCATCCAAGAACCTTCTTTTGGACTTGGCAATTTACCCTCTTCGGTTGATTTGCCCCCTTTGGATGAACTAAGATAGTACCTTGCGTCCTCATAGTGTATTTCATGGATGCCAAAAGGTTGGATCTCTCCATCAATTCTGAACTCCTCCCCGTCTACCAGATACTTCACACATTGATGAAGTGTTGAAGGAACCATCTGGTTTTCATGAATCCATGGCCTTCCTAGGAGAGCTTTATAACAGGCATCAGCATTAATCACATGGAACTTCACATCAGTTGTCATCTTTCCAAATTTAATGGGAAGAGTAATGGACCACAATGCCTTTTGGCTGTGTTGATTGAAGCCCTGGATAATGATCTTCTCTGGAGATAAGTGGCATATTTCAAGGGCCAACGCTCGGAGAGTGTTGAGGGTCATTAAATTCACAAAAGACCCTGGATCAATTAAAACCCGGTTGATTTTTATTCCATCACAAAACCCTGTCACATATAATGGTCTGTTGTGTGCTGTAGTTCCAAGCAACAGGTCTTTATATGTGAAGGATACTGAAAGTGTATGGACTGCATGCAAAACATCTTTCATGTTGACCTCGGCAAAGTATGCTTGATACTCCTCAGGATTTTGTAGAGCATGTATTAAGGACTCCCTGACTTCAGTTGACATCATCAATGCATCGTACATACTGAGGAGTGATGGGACCTTCTTCAAATGTGCCAAAATGTTATAATTCGGCCTTTTTGAGAGTTTCTTTGGGGAGACATTATCTTCTTCAAGTATTTTCCCTTTATTTCTGTCATTTGAGCAAGAAGCCTGTCTTAGCTGAAGTGTCTTCCCAGTTCTGAGTTGCATTTGATGTACCTGTTGTGGTACTCCCTCTTCCTCATCAGGAAAGTTCAGCTCGTCTTCTGAATCATCAAGAACGGCTATGGCACAACATTCTCCTCTTTCCTCAAAGTAGTCTTCTGTGAGTGTCAAATTTCCCATAGAGACTTGTTTTTGCAACCAGTTTTGAAATTTTTTGCATTCTTCTATGGTGTGTCCTACAAGCCGGTGATATGGACAGTAGTTTGGATGACTATCAAGATGCATCAAACACGGCCTTTTGGGTCTTGGCAAATCCAACCTTTTTTCTATGGCTAGATCAAAAAGATCTCTTCTCTTGTCTTTCTTTATTTTGACAACTTGAGAGATAGATATTTTCTTAGCATTTGTTGTTTTGGCAGGAGCTGAAGAATCTATGATCTCAGAGACAAAATTTTGTCCTGATGTTTCTGGAGGATACCTCCCAGATTCATCCCACTCAGCATCTTCAATATCTAACTGCAACAACCTATTAGTTGACTCCTCTGTCACCCTTTGAATGAAAGAATGGATGTCTTCAGCAGGCATAACTTTTCTTAAGACCTTATACTTTGGGGTCTTCGGGGTGTAATATGGTTCTTTGGGCTTTGTTTGTTGGTAGGGCTCCAAGAGCTTTGCGTTTGCCTTCTTTACTCTCTCCCTGAATGCTATTTTCTTTTTCTGCTTCTTACTGATATAGGGCCGGCCATAACGGTCATATGACTCTTCTAGCTCAGAGAAGCTATCATAGTCATCATTTTCACCATCTTCTGGGTTGTATAGAGGGTATTCTCCTCCCAAAAATAACCCTGCAAGTCTCTACTTGCACATCTTCATCATTTTCATCAACTTCCTTAGCTAATTCTCCAAGCAATTCTTTGACTTCTTCTGGAAAATAATCTTTAAGGGTAATCAGAACCCTTTCCTTCTGTTCATATTCATCAAGAGTCTCTATATACTCTTCAATAATGGACTTCTTGCGCTTTGATTGTTCACGCTTTTTCTTCTTATTCTTCTTCTTTGATTGTTTTGTTTGGGGACCTTTAGGAGGTTCTTGAGAGCGTTTCCAAAATATCCCTGGGAGTTCAGCCAACCTTTTCAACATCTTCATTGATCTTTTGGATATAAATACCTCCCATAACTCTTCTGGAATAGATGAAAGTTTATCATCTTCTATCGATGGGAGTATCACTTTGTTGCCAACCACTATAACTTACCCTTGGGATGATCCCTGTGAGTTTAGGGTAGTCACATAGCGGGTATGTTCAGCTGGTTGCTCGGACAAGACATTCTTTGAGAGTGTAATTTTACCCTCTTGGTACTGTCGCTCCACCCAGTCCTTGAAAACATAGCAATCTTCTATTGTATGTCCCAACACCCTATGATATGGACAGTAACTGGGATGGTCCTTCTTGTTTTGCTCTTCAGGCCTCTTGCATTCAGGGAGTTGCAGACCTTCTCTCGCAGCATCTTTGAAGATCTTATGTACTTTGTCACTTCTGAAAGAATACTTCTTATTCATCCTATCCTTCAAGGAGGGGAGAGGTCTTGATTCATTACCAGTAATACCTAAGGCAGATACCTTAACTTGTTCCGGCTTATGGGGCTCAGCTACGCTTTTCCCTTTCTCAACATTGAAGGTTGTGGCAGTGTACTTGACACCTTCTATCCTCTTCGATTTGTCTCTATCATTCCTTGAAGTCGACTGGAAATTAGTCAACACCTTTGGGTTAGTCCTCTCTAATTTCTTGGCTTGTGAAATCAAGTCTTGGAATGTTGTGATGCCAGATGTACTCAGAAAAGGTACCATCCAATTATCAATATTCCTAAGCAATAAACCCACTGCCTGTGGCTGATCAAGTGGTTGCTCGCATTTAATGCTCAAGTTCCTCCATCTCATGATGTAATCGACCACTTTTTCGTCTTTGTATTGGCGAGTGGCCGCGAGGTCAGCAATCGTGATTTTGTCACTTATGCCCCCGAACCATATCGAAAGGCATCTTTCAGCTGCTGCCATGTTTGAATTGACTCGGGTAGTAGATTCGCATACCATTCAAATGCTACTCCTGCGAGACTTGCAGAGAACTGTCTTAGGAGGAGTGACGGTTTTGCACTTGTATCTCCACAGGCTGTCACAAAATGAGCCAAATGTTGGTCAGGATTGCCAATCCCATTAAATTGCTTGAATTTGGGAACATTATATCCTTTGGGGTAGGGTACCAAGCCATGGTAGCTAGGATAGGGCTTGTCTCCGTCGGCCCTTGTCTCACTTCCTTTGGCTTGTTTTAGTTCAGCAACTACCATTCGCTGTATCTCTTCCTGAGTCATTACAGCTGATTGTTCTTGAACAGGAATATAAGAGGTTCCCCCATGTTCCATTGGCTTGAAGGTTTCCCTTGGATGAGGCGTTGGACTTCTCGACCTCTGCTCAGAGGGCCTAAGGGCTTCTCTTGGTCTTCGGGTTGGACTCTTCGACCTTCCTACTTGTTCAGGTCGATCTTCCATTAGTGTTTTGATTTGTTTTTGCATTTGTAACATCGACTCCATCAACATTGCCATGTTGTCATTGAGTCTTTTATATTCAACATCACGATGTCCCTTTTGAGGAACAAAAACAGGTTCATCATCATCATCTTCATTTAGGAGATTTACTTCTTTATATTTCCTTGGCATGTGGAATGGTGGAAGGCTAGTTCCTATCCCCTGCCCATCATGTGGTGGCACGTGGCTGGAGACTTCTTCTCCATTCAAGGAGTCGGCTGCTCTTCTGCGGGATCTCGTAACAGGTCCCGGTTGGTCTTGTTCTGGTGCGGGGTCTCCTCTTGCCTCAGTAACCATTCGACAAGTGTGTATTTCCACATCTGCATCAGACATTTCCTCATCTTTCATTTCCCTTCTCCATTGGAATTTAGAGTGGAAAACCTTGGGTTGACTCCTTGCTTCTTTATTCACATCAAACATGTCTTCATCTTTCATTTCCCTTCTCCATTGAAATTTAGAGCGGGAAATCCTAAGTTGGTTCCTTGTTGGAGTTAAACGGTCAAACACCGTCTTCCGTGCTTTTGAGATCAATTGCTTCTTCTTTTGATAAAATTCTTTCGGCCTTATCTTCTCTGACTGCAGTTTCTTTGATGCTGCATAAGTCTTGTAAATATCTTGGCCAAATGAGTTCTTGTGATAGGATCTTGGAGGTCTACCAACCTTGTTTTCATTCAGTTGAAGACGCAAGTCTGCAGTGGTTGCATTCTTCTTCACCAGCTTAAGAGGTTCAAACGAGTTGTTGAAAGTAACCATTTCATTATACAACTTTCAACAACTTTGTTTTGGAAAGTCTGCAGTGATTACTGCAAAGGGGCAGTGGTTGCGTCCTTGGAATGATACAAAATCCAGCCTTTGTTTTGGAATTCTGACTTTCCTTTGAGTGAGCCTTGAAAACACACCTTTCTTCTTTGGTGTATCTTCATCAGATGAGTGGAAGATTCCACTTTCCTGCCCCTTTGCAGTAATAGTAAAGGTAGGTTCATCATCATCATCGTTCATAGAGACTGTCCTTTTGGAATGAGATAGCCTCTCAAATGCAGATACTCTTGATGACTCTTTGACAGCAACGTCCTCGCCAGTTGCAGGAACAATCACATTAGGGCGACGACCCTTGGATGGAAGCCGCGGGACCGTCAGGTTTTCCTCCAAAGGTGCAGGTCTCCTTATGAATTGCACCGACTCAGATATCGTGCCGAAGGTCAGTTCAGCTCCTGCAACTCCAGTGTTGAAAGTGCAGTTGGGTAGTTGAACCTCAGTTCCCTCGCCAAGGAAGATTGTGAGTTTTGGGCTTCCAGAGGTGGTTGAGTTCTTGAGTGCCATTCCTTCTTCTGCAATAAAAAAACAACAACATTAGATTTCTTTCACAGAATATAGAAACAATGCCTCTACTTGTACTTTTGCCTCAAAGATGGGAGGAGGAATGTGGGTCCCACCGGGCGTGCTAGAGTTTGTGGGATCGAAAATACGCGTCTGGCATCGTGTCTGTGAAGAAGACACCAGACGGCACATCGAAGCACAAATATCATATTTATTTTGTGGGTTCTTCATTCCTAATAGAGGCAAGCCCCTATTATTAATTACCCCAGACAGTGTCTTGGGAACCTCCGATTAAAGGCAAAAAGTACAAATAAAAAAAGGCAATGAAAAATAATAAATTTATTGTCAAAACATGGTGATTCATTACATATGAATATTGCCATATATATATAGGCATACATATTTTATTTTATTATTTATTATTATTATTTTATTTATTTTTATAATGTTGTCGTCCGCCATGCTTCGCCGCCGTCTCATGCCTCATTGCCGCTTTGAGATAGACTATTTCAAATATCTCACTGTCGTTTAGAAATTCATACCACTTTTAAAATTCGTATTCTTATTTGCCGCATAACATATTTCATGGTCACTTTGCGATTTCCAGAACAAATTTTGCCGTTGCCTTGAGATAAGCATTCTTTGTCATTCCTTCGAGATGAGTTTTCTCATGGAAGAATCTCAGAGGTGTTAATTTGATTGTATGGTCTTGATTTCATCATCAAGCAAAAATAGCCTGAGTTCGAGGCGATTTGAGATGGAATGTTTAGACTGGATTAGAAGGTATTTAGGTCTTTTCCATAATTTGGAATTTGAGAGGGGAAAGATGAGCGGCTGAGATCTCATCCATCAAAAAGTTGTGTTTAAGTTCTAGGCAGCTTCAAGATTAGTGTTCTGGTGGAGGGCCAGGATTTCATCATCAAGGAATTTGGCATGAAGCGAGTCAAGGGCCGAGATTGATTTAATCAAGAAAAGTGCATAAGTTCAAGGCAAGGATTGTATTTTGGATGGACGGCCAGGATCTGATCATCAAAGAGGTGTATTTAAGTTCGAGGCAACTTCAAGATTTGGATATTAATAGACGGCCAAGATCTAATCATCAAAAGATTTGGTTTAAGTTCGAGGCAAATATAAGATTGGGTTTCAATGGATGGCCAAGATCTGATCATCAAAGGAATTGGTTTAAGTCCGAGGCAACTTCAAGATTTGGATATTAATAAACGGCCAAGATCTAATCATCAAAGATGAGCGTTTAAGTTCGAGGCAACCATAACATTTGAATTTTAATGGACGGCCAAGATCTGATCATCAAAGAGTTATGCTTAAGTTCGAGGCAACCTCAAGATGTGGATTCTAATGTGTGGTCAAGATCTAATCATCAAAGATGAGTGTTTAAGTTCGAGGCAACCATAACATTTGAATTTTAATGTGTGGCCAGGATTTGATCATCAAACAATTATGTTTAAGTTCGAGGCAAGGAGACTAAGTGGTCCAGTCACTTTGCACATGACCCAGCGCACCCGTTTCAATTTGGTTACTTAACTTTGACAGATTGAGTTAAAAGAACTGTCTTCATGAAAAATTCTCATCTTGCATGAATTTTCCTGTAATATGGATTGAGTTTTAAGCTTTGTTATGAATACAAAAGTTGTTCCTCTCCATATCTAGAATCTATGTAGTGATTATCACGCATTTCCTGCCATTATATCCAAGGGGATATTTAATTTTCACAAGACATGTTAATTCTTTGTGAAAAAACAATGTTAACATCAATGATTAAGTTAGATGCCCTCCTTATAAACTTAAACTTCTGAAGATTATACTTATGATTGAATCGAGCATCTTTATGATCGAAATTTTTTCTACAAAGGTTTGTTTACCAAATCAGTGTTGTGGAATATTGCTAGAAAGATGCCATCTCTTCTTTTTTTTTTTTTTTTTGACAATACTGAGATTTTCTTCAATTCATTATAGGTAATTTTGTATTCTTCTAACCATGGAGCTATTAACATTGAGCTTGTACAAATCTTTGCTGAACATGCTTTGGTGGTAGCTCACACAAAGTTCTTATACCAGCCCATAAAAATGTCACTTCAAAACAAGGTGGAAGGCATCCTTCAACATATTTTATCATGTACTTGTTTCAGGAAATTAAAGCAGCTTCAAATGCTTCACTTCACAAATCCTCTTCATTCCAGTTTGATAAAATGTATACAAGATGGAGATTATCACACATCGTCATCATGCTACATCATAAATTCTCTTTTCAGTGTTTTTTGGATTACAGACATCAAAATAGTGCCTTAACCTTGAGTGACATTTGTTATTGATTAGTCAAGCTGTTGGATTAACAATTCTTTAGTAAAGATTAATATTACTGGGTAAGTGCTAGATTGCATAGCAAAAGCCAAAACCCACAAGAAGTCTCAGTTCAACCAACAGATGTATATCACAGCGAATGCATTCACAATCTTGCCTGGAATAAACACATTTTTCGCACACATCTAAGGATGTGCAGAAACATTGATGTAAGAAAATAATGTTTGGATTTCAACAAAACAACATTATGAATGTGAAATTTTATGCCTATAGCTCAAAGTGTGAAGAAGATGCAGCTCAGTCAGCTTCGATCATTGATTTGACATAAAACTCCCCTGCTTTGTATGAGGACCAGACCATAGGGCCAGACGCAACATATCAGAAGCCCATATCCGTGCCAAGAGATTGATACTTGTCAAAAGCTTTAGGTGTTGCATACTCTGAGACTGGCATATGCCGCTTTGAAAGTTTCATGTGTTAACCAAAGGCCATGACATCAACCCCAGTTGCCATCGCTTTCTCCATTGTGCTAATTATCTGATCAGGTGTTTCACCGCAATCCAACATTATTGCTGTCTTCATAAGAGTACTAGCAGGAACAAAATCTTTTGCCATCTTAAGAACATCAATGGATTGCTTAAAATTAGCATGGCGATCTCGCGCTGAACACCGTAGTCCTTCGACAGTCTCAAAGTTGTGAACAAAGACATCTAATCCAGAAGCGGCGACTTTCTCAACGCAGCCGGGCATGATTGGCAGAAAAAAAAAAATCAACATGCTTTAGTTCCACATCACCGCGAAGTTGATCTGGGACTGAACTAGCGTTAGGGTCATCAGGATCTATCTTAGTTTTTCCGATGCATGGCTCAACCACCCTTGATGAAGTCCGGAGCTAGTGGTAATGTCTCCGCCGCACCATTGGCAGAGACCAAGAGTATATAAAACATAGAGCAAGAATTGAGCAACTCCGAAGCTACCCCCAGCAATCTGGCTTTTCCAGAAGCAATGCCGGAGTGGTATCTGTAAACTCTCGGCGAATAATTTGGTTATTCTTTGTTTCTGAATTGGGTGCAGCAACAGTTTGCACATTAATTACTGCTTCTCCTTTGATCTGTGTTGCTTTGGCATGAGCTGTTTCGAGGTCTCCAGAGAACCTGGTCATGAATTTTTTTTTTTTTTTTTTTGAAGAGCACTAGCAGCGACAACAACTGGAAAGAAGGCGACGAGTGGGCTTCGTGGCCAGGGACTTGGAGATTGACAACGACGATAAGGATTTCATAGAATTTTTTAGAGGATTGGGCTCGGGAAGGACAGCCATGACGCGGCTGTCAGGAAAGCCAAGGACATCATCGAGGCGAGATAGTGAACGGAGCTGGTCGACGCCAGCGGGTCCCAAGAGCCAATCTTTGAGTGAGGAGAGAGAAGGGATTGCTGAGTGAGGAGGCCCAGCCGCTGGATCCGGAGTGAAAATCGACAGGGCGGAAGGAGCCACCATTGATCGCTTCATGGACCCAGCCGAAGGATTCGCCGGAAGAAGGGAAAGACGGCAGGGGTAGTGCCGCCAGTAAGGTTTAGAGACATTATAGGGTTTTCGCGACAGCGGTCATTATCCTCCATCAATCCAGAAGCGGAATTGAACGAAGCAGGCGAAGACTTGGCGCTCAACGGAGGGGCACAGGGGACTGCGGAATCGGACGAGGAACGACGGGAGGCGGCAGTGTCGGAAATATGAGGCTGGCGACACCGAAGATGAAGAGGGGCTAATTTATTTTTTTATTTTTTTATTTTTATCTTTATTTTTTATTTTTTATTATTATTTTTTTATTATATATATATATATATATATATATATATATATATATATATATATATATATATATATATATATATATATATATATATATATATATATCACTCATATATATATTTTTTTACTCCTTATGACTCCCATCCTCACACTTCCTCAAATCTAGGTTTACTTATGTCCCCTGTGACGCTTCCCGATCAAACAAAATAAAAAGGGGAGGGGTTCTAAGGCTTTATTATTACAATAATAATAATAATAATAATAATAATAATAATAATAATAATAATAATAATAAGAAGAAAGAATTTTTCACCTTCAACTTGGGACAATCGTTTTTTTTGTTGTCTGGTTGAGAAGACAAGAGTTTTTTTTTTTTTGTCTGATTCCAAGCCAAAGAAGATCTCCTCAGAAGAAAACTCCCGTCCCTTTTTAAAAGCTTCACCCGGTCCTATCCCCGACCTCAACTTCCCCGTAAAATCACAACTACAGATAGGAATAAATCCAAATTTAATTTAAATTATTATTATTATTATTATTATTATTATTATTATTTAAATTTAAATTTCAAATCAAATTTAGATTTTAAAAAAAAAAAGAGGATAGGATTAAATTCGAATTTGATTTTTTTTTTTAAAAAAAAAATCAAATTTAAATTACTATTTTTTTATTTTTTATTTTTAAATAAAATTCAATTTCAATTTTTTTTTCTTTTTTTCTTTTCTTCTTTCCTTCTTTTTAAAAAACATGTCCCGTTCTTATCCTCAAAATCCAAACCTTCACCGGAGAATCTCAACCTCATGTCCATGGACCAAACTTTAAAATTTAAATTTTAAAAAAAATCAAATTTAAAAATTAATTTTTTTAAATTTAAAATCCAATTTGCTCGAGATATGTACTTGGGTGCCTCGAGATTTGCACTTTCTCCGGTCGCATCGAGATTTGTACTTTTAATTTAGGATTGCCTCGGGATGCGTATTTGGGCTATCCTTAGATTTAAGATTGCCTTGAGATAAGTGTCCTCAAGGGCAATTTTGTAATTTGTCATTTCACCTCAAGATATGTTCTCAGGGGCAATTTTTTTTTTTGCATTTTTTATTTGCCTCGAGATATGTCCTCAAGGGCAATTTTGTAATTTGTCACTTTGCCTTAAGATAAATTTTTAAGGGCAATTTTGTAATTTTCATTTTGCCTCAAGATATTTTTCTCAAGGGCAATCTTGTAATTTGCATTTTGCCTCGAGATATGTTCTCAGGGGCAATTTTGAGATTTGAATATTTTAGATTGCCTCAAGATCTGTGCTCTTGGCTGATCTTGAGATTTTAATATTTTAAATCGCCTCGAGATCTGTGCTCTTAGCTGATCTTGAGATTTCTATATTTTAGATCGCCACGAGATCTGTGCTCTCGGCTGATCTTGATATTTGAATATTTAGATCGCTTTGAGATCTGTGCTCTCAGCTGATCTTGAGATTTGGATATTTTAGATCGCCTCGAGATATGTGCTCTCGGCTGATCTTGAGATTTGAATATTTAGATCGCTTCGAGATCTCTGTTCTCAGCTGATCTTGAAATTTAAATATTTAGATCGCCTCGAGATCTGTGCTCTCGGCTGATCTTAAGATTTAAATTTTTTTATATTATTTCGGAAATGTCTTCTAGACTTTTCTTGAATGTTGTCCTATATGTGATTTAAAATTTTATTTGATTAGGACATGTAATTTTTTATGTAAACAAATGCCCCCTTCATACTTCTCTCATGAAGAATTTTAGTGAGATTGAGTGAGAGAAGTAGGAATCCCCTACTCTTTATTTTGTCATGGCCAATATCTCTCAACATTTTTGGACATGGCTCAAAAATTGCAATGAGGTACTCTAAGGTCGAGTTTTCATGTGCCACACTCCCAGCACAACTTGCCTGATTCGGAAATTTTGAAAATTTATTTTCTTCTGGATTATTTTTTTTTTTTTTAAATTGTCAAATTTTGAAAATTTCTCGTTTTCTTTTCCTTCATGATTTTTTCACAATTTTTCTTTCACGTTTTTTCTTTCTTTTTTTTTATTTTTATTTTTTCGATGATTTATTTTATTTTTTATTTTTCAGAAATTTTGAAAATTTTTCCTCGTGATTTTTTTTTTGTTCTTTTTTTTGTTTTTTGTTTTTTTTTTGTTTTGTTTTGTTGTTTTTTTTTTTTATTTTGACTTGATGTTTTTTAGAGAACACATGGGCTGATGTATTTGCCTCAGGAAACACATTTAATTGTGCATGACTGGTCTACCCTTGTGAGGGGCCAGACGTTCCGTCATAGACAAACACATGCCTCTTTATTTCATTAAATGAATTTTAGTACAAAAGTGAACTTAGTACAAAAATATATGAAAATAAATGTTTTGCCTCAGGAAGTACATTTAATTGTACATGACTAGTCTACCCTTGTGAAGGACCAGACGTTCCGTCATAAGCAAACACTTTTACATTAGACATAGTACTTTTTCAGGAAACGACCATTGATGGGCGACATCGGTCTTTCTTCGTTGGTGTCAACAAGTTGATACGCACCTCCTTCGTAGACGATCTCCACAACATAAGGGCCCTCCCAATTTGCTTTGAATTTGCCCCCGGCCTTTTTATTGGTGATGATGGGCCTTCTGAGGACAAGGACCATCTCTCCTTTGCTAAAAGTCCGGAAACGAGCCAGCTTGTTATACGCTTGAGACATCTTGGCTTTGTAGACTTCAAGATTCTGTTGTGCTCCTAACCTTTTCTCGTCAAGAGAGTCCAACTCATCCAAGCGAAGCCAAACATTATCTTCATTTGAGATTTCATTTTGCACTGCCATTCTCAATGAGGGTATCTGGATTTCGAGAGGCAAGACTGCTTCTATTCCAAACACCAAAGAGTAGGGCGTGCATTGTGTCGGAGTCCTATAGGTGGTGCGATATGCCCATAGCATCTCCGGGAGTCTTTCATGCCAATCCTTTTTGTTCTTGGACACTGCTTTCTTCAATAGTTTTGAGAGGGTCTTGTTGAATGCTTCTGCCAATCCATTTGCTCTAGCGTTATAGATGGAGGTATATCGCCAGTCTATTTTATGGTGCTGTGCAAATCTCCCGATCTTGAAGCTTCTGAAAGCGGGACCATTATCTGAAATAATTCTTCTTGGATTCCCAAATCTGTATGAGATGTTCTCCCTGAAAAATTTGATGATATTCTCAGTCTTGACTTCTCTCAGCGGGATTGCTTCTACCCATCTGGAAAAGTAATCTGTTGCAGCCAAAATGAACCGATGTCCCAAAGATGATGGTGGTTCAATTGGACCGACTACATCTGTCCCCCATATCTCAAAAGGCCATGACGAGACGGTGGGGTGTAAAGGATTTGGATGTTGATGAATAAAATCTCCATGTATCTGGCATAGATGACATTTTCTAGCATAATTGATGCAATCTCCAACTATGGTTGGCCAGTAATATCCCAAGCGCTTGATCTTAAGTCGCATCTTAGGTCCGGATTGGTGTGCACCACATATCCCGGAATGTATATCATGCATAACTTCTTGGGCTTCTTCATGTGAAAGGCACCGCAGGAGTAGTTGATCATATGACCTATGGTACAATATATCATTTATGAGGGTGAATCTTAGGGCTCTTCGCTTTATCTGCAGGCCTTCTGATTTATCCCCTGGGAGTTTATCATATTTCAAATATTCTATGAACGGTTGCCTCCAATCTTCCTCTGGCATTTCGAGGGCGAAGACTTCCGCTTTGCCCCCAGCACTTTCCTGTTCGACTTCATCGGGGATCGTACTAATGGGTCTTCTATTTCTTATGGTTATATGGATTTCTTCATAATTCGGATTTGCCAGCTCCTTTGCTACTTTTGCCAAAGAATCAGCTTCTCCATTTTCTGATCTTGAAACCCTCCTCAATTGTATATGGGGAATTTTCTTCATCAGATTTTTGACCTTCTTGTAATATTTAAGAAGTTCAGGTTTATATATCTTATAGTCTCCTTCGACTTGCTTGATTATGAGTTGTGAGTCTCCAAATATGTGTATGTCTTGGATTCCCATTTTACTTACCAGTTCCAAACCAGCTATGAGAGCTTCATATTCTGCCTCATTGTTTGTACATGGCTCCGTAAGGGAGAGAGCATATCTGAGGATTCCCCCTTCCGGTGTAACGAACACGAGTCCTACCCCAGCTTTGATTTGTGGAATTTGGGACATGAGTGCCGGTTTTATAGATGACGCTCCATCAAAGTATAGTCGCCACCTTGCTTCTTCCACTCTCAATGTCTCTTCATCAGGGAGATCAAAATTCAGTGGTGAATCATCAGGGAGAGGATGCGCTGATAGGAAGTCTGCCAACGCTTGCCCTTTAATAGCCTTCTGTGGAGTGTATGTTATGTCAAATTCCATCAGAATCAGCGCCCATTTTGCGAGTCTTCCAGTAAGCAATGGCCTCGTCATAAGGTATTTGAGTGGATCTATTTTTGATATAAGTATTACTTTATGCGCTAGCAAGTAGTGTCTTAACTTCTTGACTGCAAACACCAAAGCTAGGCAATGCTTTTCAATTGGCGTGTATTTACTCTCAGCTCCTATCAGCATCCTGCTGAGGTAATATAACGCATTTTCTTTGCCTTCTTCATTGTTCTGGGCCAACATGGCTCCCAAAGACCCTTCCAATGCGGCAGTATATAAGATCAGAGGCTTTCCATGGATTGGGGCTGCCAATACCGGTGGCTTCAACAAGTACTGTTTGATATCTTCGAAGGCTCTCTGACATTCATCATCCCATTTGAAAGGCGCATTTTCTTGGCCAGTTTAGATAAGGGCTTGCATCTTCCAGAGAGGTTGGAGATGAATCTTCTAATATATGCTAAACGTCCTTGGAAGGAGCGCAGCTGCTTCATTGTTTGAGGAGGTGGCATTTCCAGGATCGCCTTTATCTTGGAGGGATCTATCTCTATCCCCCGGTGCCTCACTATGAAGCCTAAGAATTTCCCAGAGAGGACTCCAAAAGCACACTTCATGGGATTCATTTTCAACTTGTATTCTCTGAGGCGTGTGAAGACTGTCCTCAGATCATCAAGATGCTTGTCTTTGGAACTTGTTTTAACCACAAGATCATCCACATAGCATTCGACAACTTTGTGAATTAAATCATCAAATATCCTGGTCATAGCCCTTTGATATGTTGCTCCTGCATTCTTCAGTCCAAACGGCATTACCCTATAACAGTAGATGCCCATGGGTGTTCGGAAGGCAGTATTCTTCTCATCATCTGGATGCATTTTGATTTGATTGTATCCAGAATATCCATCCATAAAGGAGAACATCTCGTATCCTGAGGTGTTGTCGATCATGATCTCCATAACTGGAAGGGGGAAATCATCCTTGGGGCATGCCTTGTTAAGGTCTCTGAAGTCTACACAGATCTGTATTTGCCCATTCTTCTTTTTCACAGGCACTATACTAGCTACCCAATTAGGGTATTTCTCTTCTCTGATGAATCCTGCTTCAATTAGCTTCTTTGTCTCTTCTATCACCCTTTCTTCTAGGTCAAACTTCATCTTTCTCGGTGCCTGTTTGACTGGAATAGCATTAGGGTCAATGGGCAGTCTGTGAATAGCTACCTCATCATCTAACCCCGGCATTTCATTATAATTCCAGGCGAAGCAGTCAATATGCTCCTTCAGGAGAGCCTTGAATGATGCTTTTTCTTCTTCTGATAGCTGTGTGCTTAGGAAAGTCGGCCTTGGGTCCTCATCGCTTCCCAAGTTGATTTCAACCAGCTCATCGATTGTTGCTTGCCCCCCATCTTCTAGTTCGAGCGGTGCATTCTTCATCTTGATTTCTTCTTCTTCTTCTTCTTCTTCTTCTTCTTCTTTTTCTTCTTCTTCTTCCTAGGATGTTACCATGTAACATGAGTACTTGGAAGACTCAGAGTAGCCTATTCCTCTCTTATCCATATGTGCAGGATCCCACAATCGGCGAAAGCTTTGATATGACTTCCTCGACCACTTGATTTTGCCCCCAAACCCCTCAACTATCTTCTTGAGCTTGTTAGGGTAATAGCTTGGGAAATTTATGGGTTGAACTTCATCATCTTCTATTTCTTCAATATTTATGACATCATCATTTGAAATCTTATTGCTCTTGGCCTCGTAAAAGAGGATGCCTCTCTCATTTCCACGCTGAGCTGGTACATAGAATGTCTTCATATGCTCAACTGTATTCACATTCAAATCCTCTAAGGACTTGTAGAGTCCATCAGGAACCCTTGTAATGTGCAACGCACTTTCTTGAGCAGATCTTTCATCTTGACCCTTGCTTTGGTGTATATCCTCATCACTTTTATCTTCTGATGACTCAGTGTCACTACCAAAGTGAGGTAGTACTGGTTCCCCCTTTTGGAGCACTGGAGCAGCTTTGGTCGTCTTCATCCAAGAACCTTCTTTTGGACTTGGCAATTTACCCTCTTCGGTTGATTTGCCCCCTTTGGATGAACTAAGATAGTACCTTGCGTCCTCATAGTGTATTTCATGGATGCCAAAAGGTTGGATCTCTCCATCAATTCTGAACTCCTCCCCGTCTACCAGATACTTCACACATTGATGAAGTGTTGAAGGAACCATCTGGTTTTCATGAATCCATGGCCTTCCTAGGAGAGCTTTATAACAGGCATCAGCATTAATCACATGGAACTTCACATCAGTTGTCATCTTTCCAAATTTAATGGGAAGAGTAATGGACCACAATGCCTTTTGGCTGTGTTGATTGAAGCCCTGGATAATGATCTTCTCTGGAGATAAGTGGCATATTTCAAGGGCCAACGCTCGGAGAGTGTTGAGGGTCATTAAATTCACAAAAGACCCTGGATCAATTAAAACCCGGTTGATTTTTATTCCATCACAAAACCCTGTCACATATAATGGTCTGTTGTGTGCTGTAGTTCCAAGCAACAGGTCTTTATATGTGAAGGATACTGAAAGTGTATGGACTGCATGCAAAACATCTTTCATGTTGACCTCGGTAAAGTATGCTTGATACTCCTCAGGATTTTGTAGAGCATGTATTAAGGACTCCCTGACTTCAGTTGACATCATCAATGCATCGTACATACTGAGGAGTGATGGGACCTTCTTCAAATGTGCCAAAATGTTATAATTCGGCCTTTTTGAGAGTTTCTTTGGGGAGACATTATCTTCTTCAAGTATTTTCCCTTTATTTCTGTCATTTGAGCAAGAAGCCTGTCTTGGCTGAAGTGTCTTTCCAGTTCTGAGTTGCATTTGATGTACCTGTTGTGGTACTCCCTCTTCCTCATCAGGAAAGTTCAGCTCGTCTTCTGAATCATCAAGAACGGCTATGGCACAACATTCTCCTCTTTCCTCAAAGTAGTCTTCTGTGAGTGTCAAATTTCCCATAGAGACTTGTTTTTGCAACCAGTTTTGAAATTTTTTGCATTCTTCTATGGTGTGTCCTACAAGCCGGTGATATGGACAGTAGTTTGGATGACTATCAAGATGCATCAAACACGGCCTTTTGGGTCTTGGCAAATCCAACCTTTTTTCTATGGCTAGATCAAAAAGATCTCTTCTCTTGTCTTTCTTTATTTTGACAACTTGAGAGATAGATATTTTCTTAGCATTTGTTGTTTTGGCAAGAGCTGAAGAATCTATGATCTCAGAGACAAAATTTTGTCCTGATGTTTCTGGAGGATACCTCCCAGATTCATCCCACTCAGCATCTTCAATATCTAACTGCAACAACCTATTAGTTGACTCCTCTGTCACCCTTTGAATGAAAGAATGGATGTCTTCAGCAGGCATAACTTTTCTTAAGACCTTATACTTTGGGGTCTTCGGGGTGTAATATGGTTCTTTGGGCTTTGTTTGTTGGTAGGGCTCCAAGAGCTTTGCGTTTGCCTTCTTTACTCTCTCCCTGAATGCTATTTTCTTTTTCTGCTTCTTACTGATATAGGGCCGGCCATAACGGTCATATGACTCTTCTAGCTCAGAGAAGCTATCATAGTCATCATTTTCACCATCTTCTGGGTTGTATAGAGGGTATTCTCCTCCCAAAAATAACCCTGCAAGTCTCTACTTGCACATCTTCATCATTTTCATCAACTTCCTTAGCTAATTCTCTAAGCAATTCTTTGACTTCTTCTGGAAAATAATCTTTAAGGGTAATCAGAACCCTTTCCTTCTGTTCATATTCATCAAGAGTCTCTATATACTCTTCAATAATGGACTTCTTGCGCTTTGATTGTTCACGCTTTTTCTTCTTATTCTTCTTCTTTGATTGTTTTGTTTGGGGACCTTTAGGAGGTTCTTGAGAGCGTTTCCAAAATATCCCTGGGAGTTCAGCCAACCTTTTCAACATCTTCATTGATCTTTTGGATATAAATACCTCCCATAACTCTTCTGGAATAGATGAAAGTTTATCATCTTCTATCGATGGGAGTATCACTTTGTTGCCAACCACTATAACTTCCCCTTGGGATGATCACTGTGAGTTTAGGGTAGTCACATAGCGGGTATGTTTAGCTGGTTGCTCGGACAAGACATTCTTTGAGAGTGTAATTTTACCCTCTTGGTACTGTCGCTCCACCCAGTCCTTGAAAACATAGCAATCTTCTATTGTATGTCCCAACACCCTATGATATGGACAGTAACTGGGATGGTCCTTCTTGTTTTGCTCTTCAGGCCTCTTGCATTCAGGGAGTTGCAGACCTTCTCTCGCAGCATCTTTGAAGATCTTATGTACTTTGTCTCTTCTGAAAGAATACTTCTTATTCATCCTATCCTTCAAGGAGGGGAGAGGTCTTGATTCATTACCAGTAATACCTAAGGCAGATACCTTAACTTGTTCCGGCTTATGGGGCTCAGCTACGCTTTTCCCTTTCTCAACATTGAAGGTTGTGGCAGTGTACTTGACACCTTCTATCCTCTTCGATTTGTCTCTATCATTCCTTGAAGTCGACTGGAAATTAGTCAACACCTTTGGGTTAGTCCTCTCTAATTTCTTGGCTTGTGAAATCAAGTCTTGGAATGTTGTGATGCCAGATGTACTCAGAAAAGGTACCATCCAATTATCAATATTCCCAAGCAATAAACCCACTGCCTGTGGCTGATCAAGTGGTTGCTCGCATTTAATGCTCAAGTTCCTCCATCTCATGATGTAATCGACCACTTTTTCGTCTTTGTATTGGCGAGTGGCCGCGAGGTCAGCAATCGTGATTTTGTCACTTATGCCCCCGAACCATATCGAAAGGCATCTTTCAGCTGCTGCCATGTTTGAATTGACTCGGGTAGTAGATTCGCATACCATTCAAATGCTACTCCTGCGAGACTTGCAGAGAACTGTCTTAGGAGGAGTGACGGTTTTGCACTTGTATCTCCACAGGCTGTCACAAAATGAGCCAAATGTTGGTCAGGATTGCCAATCCCATTAAATTGCTTGAATTTGGGAACATTATATCCTTTGGGGTAGGGTACCAAGCCATGGTAGCTAGGATAGGGCTTGTCTCCGTCGGCCCTTGTCTCACTTCCTTTGGCTTGTTTTAGTTCAGCAACTACCATTCGCTGTATCTCTTCCCGAGTCATTACAGCTGATTGTTCTTGAACAGGAATATAAGAGGTTCCCCCATGTTCCATTGGCTTGAAGGTTTCCCTTGGATGAGGCGTTGGACTTCTCGACCTCTGCTCAGAGGGCCTAAGGGCTTCTCTTGGTCTTCGGGTTGGACTCTTCGACCTTCCTACTTGTTCAGGTCGATCTTCCATTAGTGTTTTGATTTGTTTTTGCATTTGTAACATCGACTCCATCAACATTGCCATGTTGTCATTGAGTCTTTTATATTCAACATCACGATGTCCCTTTTGAGGAACAAAAACAGGTTCATCATCATCATCTTCATTTAGGAGATTTACTTCTTTATATTTCCTTGGCATGTGGAATGGTGGAAGGCTAGTTCCTATCCCCTGCCCATCGTGTGGTGGCACGTGGCTGGAGACTTCTTCTCCATTCAAGGAGTCGGCTGCTCTTCTGCGGGATCTCGTAACAGGTCCCGGTTGGTCTTGTTCTGGTGCGGGGTCTCCTCTTGCCTCAGTAACCATTCGACAAGTGTGTATTTCCACATCTGCATCAGACATTTCCTCATCTTTCATTTCCCTTCTCCATTGGAATTTAGAGTGGAAAACCTTGGGTTGACTCCTTGCTTCTTTATTCACATCAAACATGTCTTCATCTTTCATTTCCCTTCTCCATTGAAATTTAGAGCGGGAAATCCTAAGTTGGTTCCTTGTTGGAGTTAAACGGTCAAACACCGTCTTCCGTGCTTTTGAGATCAATTGCTTCTTCTTTTGATAAAATTCTTTCGGCCTTATCTTCTCTGACTGCAGTTTCTTTGATGCTGCATAAGTCTTGTAAATATCTTGGCCAAATGAGTTCTTGTGATAGGATCTTGGAGGTCTACCAACCTTGTTTTCATTCAGTTGAAGACGCAAGTCTGCAGTGGTTGCATTCTTCTTCACCAGCTTAAGAGGTTCAAACGAGTTGTTGAAAGTAACCATTTCATTATACAACTTTCAACAACTTTGTTTTGGAAAGTCTGCAGTGATTACTGCAAAGGGGCAGTGGTTGCGTCCTTGGAATGATACAAAATCCAGCCTTTGTTTTGGAATTCTGACTTTCCTTTGAGTGAGCCTTGAAAACACACCTTTCTTCTTTGGTGTATCTTCATCAGATGAGTGGAAGATTCCACTTTCCTGCCCCTTTGCAGTAATAGTAAAGGTAGGTTCATCATCATCATCGTTCATAGAGACTGTCCTTTTGGAATGAGATAGCCTCTCAAATGCAGATACTCTTGATGACTCTTTGACAGCAACGTCCTCGCCAGTTGCAGGAACAATCACATTAGGGCGACGACCCTTGGATGGAAGCCGCGGGACCGTCAGGTTTTCCTCCAAAGGTGCAGGTCTCCTTATGAATTGCACCGACTCAGATATCGTGCCGAAGGTCAGTTCAGCTCCTGCAACTCCAGTGTTGAAAGTGCAGTTGGGTAGTTGAACCTCAGTTCCCTCGCCAAGGAAGATTGTGAGTTTTGGGCTTCCAGAGGTGGTTGAGTTCTTGAGTGCCATTCCTTCTTCTGCAATAAAAAAACAACAACATTAGATTTCTTTCACAGAATATAGAAACAATGCCTCTACTTGTACTTTTGCCTCAAAGATGGGAGGAGGAATGTGGGTCCCACCGGGCGTGCTAGAGTTTGTGGGATCGAAAATACGCGTCTGGCATCGTGTCTGTGAAGAAGACACCAGACGGCACATCGAAGCACAAATATCATATTTATTTTGTGGGTTCTTCATTCCTAATAGAGGCAAGCCCCTATTATTAATTACCCCAGACAGTGTCTTGGGAACCTCCGATTAAAGGCAAAAAGTACAAATAAAAAAAGGCAATGAAAAATAATAATTTTATTGTCAAAACATGGTGATTCATTACATATGAATATTGCCATATATATATAGGCATACATATTTTATTTTATTATTTATTATTATTATTTTATTTATTTTTATAATGTTGTCGTCCGCCATGCTTCGCCGCCGTCTCATGCCTCATTGCCGCTTTGAGATAGACTATTTCAAATATCTCACTGTCGTTTAAAATTCATACCACTTTTAAAATTCGTATTCTTATTTGCCGCATAACATATTTCATGGTCACTTTGCGATTTCCAGAACAAATTTTGCCGTTGCCTTGAGATAAGCATTCTTTGTCATTCCTTCGAGATGAGTTTTCTCATGGAAGAATCTCAGAGGTGTTAATTTGATTGTATGGCCTTGATTTCATCATCAAGCAAAAATAGCCTGAGTTCGAGGCGATTTGAGATGGAATGTTTAGACTGGATTAGAAGGTATTTAGGTCTTTTCCATAATTTGGAATTTGAGAGGGGAAAGATGAGCGGCTGAGATCTCATCCATCAAAAAGTTGTGTTTAAGTTCTAGGCAGCTTCAAGATTAGTGTTCTGGTGGAGGGCCAGGATTTCATCATCAAGGAATTTGGCATGAAGCGAATCAAGGGCCGAGATTGATTTAATCAAGAAAAGTGCATAAGTTCAAGGCAAGGATTGTATTTTGGATGGACGGCCAGGATCTGATCATCAAAGAGGTGTATTTAAGTTCGAGGCAACTTCAAGATTTGGATATTAATAGATGGCCAAGATCTAATCATCAAAAGATTTGGTTTAAGTTCGAGGCAAATATAAGATTGGGTTTCAATGGATGGCCAAGATCTGATCATCAAAGGAATTGGTTTAAGTCCGAGGCAACTTCAAGATTTGGATATTAATAAACGGCCAAGATCTAATCATCAAAGATGAGCGTTTAAGTTCGAGGCAACCATAACATTTGAATTTTAATGGACGGCCAAGATCTGATCATCAAAGAGTTATGCTTAAGTTCGAGGCAACCTCAAGATGTGGATTCTAATGTGTGGTCAAGATCTAATCATCAAAGATGAGTGTTTAAGTTCGAGGCAACCATAACATTTGAATTTTAATGTGTGGCCAGGATTTGATCATCAAACAATTATGTTTAAGTTCGAGGCAAGGAGACTAAGTGGTCCAGTCACTTTGCACATGACCCAGCGCACCCGTTTCAATTTGGTTACTTAACTTTGACAGATTGAGTTAAAAGAACTGTCTTCATGAAAAATTCTCATCTTGCATGAATTTTCCTGTAATATGGATTGAGTTTTAAGCTTTGTTATGAATACAAAAGTTGTTCCTCTCCATATCTAGAATCTATGTAGTGATTATCACGCATTTCCTGCCATTATATCCAAGGGGATATTTAATTTTCACAAGACATGTTAATTCTTTGTGAAAAAACAATGTTAACATCAATGATTAAGTTAGATGCCCTCCTTATAAACTTAAACTTCTGAAGATTATACTTATGATTGAATCGAGCATCTTTATGATCGAAATTTTTTCTACAAAGGTTTGTTTACCAAATCAGTGTTGTGGAATATTGCTAGAAAGATGCCATCTCTTCTTTTTTTTTTTTTTTGACAATACTGAGATTTTCTTCAATTCATTATAGGTAATTTTGTATTCTTCTAACCATGGAGCTATTAACATTGAGCTTGTACAAATCTTTGCTGAACATGCTTTGGTGGTAGCTCACACAAAGTTCTTATACCAGCCCATAAAAATGTCACTTCAAAACAAGGTGGAAGGCATCCTTCAACATATTTTATCATGTACTTGTTTCAGGAAATTAAAGCAGCTTCAAATGCTTCACTTCACAAATCCTCTTCATTCCAGTTTGATAAAATGCATACAAGATGGAGATTATCAGACATCGTCATCATGCTACATCATAAATTCTCTTTTTAGTGTTTTTTTGGATTACAGACATCAAAATAGTGCCTTAACCTTGAGCGACATTTGTTATTGATTAGTCAAGCTGTTGGATTAACAATTCTTTAGTAAAGATTAATATTACTGGGTAAGTGCTAGATTGCATAGCAAAAGCCAAAACCCACAAGAAGTCTCAGTTCAACCAACAGATGTATATCACAACGAATGCATTCACAATCTTGCCTGGAATAAACACATTCGCACACATCTAAGGATGTGCAAAAACATTGATGTAAGAAAATAATGTTTGGATTTCAACAAAACAACATTATGAATGTGAAATTTTATGCCTATAGCTCAAAGTGTGAAGAAGATGCAGCTCAGTCAGCTTCGATCATTGATTTGACATAAAACTCGCCTGCTTTGTATGAGGACCAGACCATAGGGCCAGACGCAACATATCAGAAGCCCATATCCGTGCCAAGAGATTGATACTTGTCAAAAGCTTTAGGTGTTGCATACTCTGAGACTGGCATATGCCGCTTTGAAATTCACTACAAAAAAATTACAATTTTGCAACGGAAAATTGCAATGGAATAAATCTGTTGCAATTCTATAACAGTTTTGTAACAGATTTGTTATGGATTAAAAAATTTGCAACAAATTTTGCGACAAGAAAAACTCCGTTGCAAAAATTATTTAAAATGGATTTGCAACAGTTTTTGTAATAGAATACGTTTCCATTGCAATAAAATAGAGGGAATAGCGTGGGAGATAGTTTGCAACGGATTTGAAACAGACAGGAAACAAAAATTTGCAACGGATTGTTTTTGTTGCAAATTTGCAACAACAGTTGTCACAGATTTGCAACGGATTTTGCCATGAAATTATTTTTTAAAAATAAACAGAGTAAAATTAATATAATAATTACTTTCCTATTTTATTGCTATAATTTTATTACTTTAAAAATTATAATTAAATTTAAAAAATACTTAAAATCAACTATTTATTTTTATAATATTTTCAATTCTAAAATATTTTTATGAGAAACTATTAAATTATAAAAATATTTAATTTTTTATTTTATACATTAAAATTTTTATTTTATTTTATAAATTTAGTGATTTAGATCATAAAAGCAATTTCAAAGTGCCAAACTTTAATTAACTAGCTAGGATATTTTGAAAACCTAGTTTCAAATCCAAACACTTTTTTATAAGAGTATTAAATTGCATTTTTTTTAGATTTGTTATTCAGTTTAAAAATCTTACTATTAATTGTTTTAACTTCATTATGACATATATATTTATATAAAATTTTATAGTATGATTTTTATTAAAAAAAAATTGCATCAAAATAAAATAAAATAATTAATAACCTCAAAGTCTCCTTGTGCTCCAGGCTCTATGTTTTCATCATTTTCCCAATCTCCCTGTTAACCACAACACCATAATTAATTAATTTAGTTATTTAACTTAAAAAATTAGACTCAAATTTTGTTAGTATGACATGGTAGGGTTGAGATTGTTTTGGCCTCCATGAAAAATTAAATAAATTTAATTAAATACCAATTTAAATTTTTTCTGAACTAATAATGATTATTCACTAGTATTTTTTAAATAACTATTAATCATACTTATTTAAATAATTAAAACTTGAAAGAAACATGGAAAGAAACTTATACTTAAATATTAAAATGAGTTATTATATATTTAAATTATTTTATCTTTATAATAATTTATCATCAATTCAAAAATAAATAAATAAATAAAAGCTAAATGTTTATGAAATAATATTTGTGAGCCTCCTCTCCACCCAAGCCCTAATCCTTGATCTCTGTCTCCTTCGCCAACGTCCTCATCGCCGAGGTCATCCCGACGCCGTCCGGCCCCGTGAGCCCGACGCCATCACTCCGGCTGCCCATCGCTCGATCCGATTGGTAACACACACACACTCTCTCACCTCTCCACCCAAGCCCTAATCCCCGATGAGATGCTCAGCCCCGTCCCGACCTCTGGTTCCAATGGCGTCTCCGTCTAGGACCCTGAGGACCAGATCCTTGGTGTGAGGACCGAAAGGATCTCGAATTAGTGTTTTTTTGTGTTGTTTTTTAATTTTTTTTTCTCATGATTTTGGTGTGATTTGTATGGTTTGATTAGGTTACCGTGGCATTCAACAAGGATCCGTGTCTGATGAAGGTGAATTTGGGTGTTGGGGCGTATCGGACTGAGGTGAAGTTTGTGAGGATTTGGCGATGTTGTTGTACTTGTTTTTTTTTATTGTGTTTTTATTTCTAATTGTTTTGATGTCTGTTTTATTTTTTTTGGAATGTTTGAAAATTCATAGCAAGGGAAACCGCTTGTTCTGAATGTGGTCAGGCGAGCCGAGCAGATGCTGGTGAATGATAGGTATGATTCTTGCGATATAGTTTTTAATGACTGCATTTATGATATTGAAATAGAAAATTGGTTTTTGTGTGTGTGTGTGTGTCTGATTAAATTCAATATTCAATAGCATAATTTGCTAATTTGTTTTAGTTCTTCACCATTTTTAAATTTTCCTCATAAAAAAATATTATGTCAAAGTTCTGGTTTTTTCTTCTTCTTTTTGATCTTTATTGCTGTTCTGGAGTGGGCCAATCCGCATGGTTTGTGATGTTTCTCTCTCACCGCACAACACACCTAATGATATGGTTGTTACCTTTGTTTTTCTGATTCATTAGCTCATTCAGAATCCTGTTTTATGAATTGACTGTGCAGTATGTTTCAATCCACTTGATTTGCATGGTTATGTACAATTCAGTTTTTAGGTGCCATAATTTTCATTGTAGGTTAATTAAAAAAACCCATGGTGGTTTGACAAATCCAAATTGACATAAATTTTGATTTATGGATGCAGCTTAATTGAGTAGATCAAATACTTATATGTCATTTTCTATTTAGGTAAGCCTGGGTATTCCATGCATGAGGTTTTTTACCAAGGAATTAAGTTGAAAGCTAGTGATTTTGAGAGTTTATGTTTTTTTTTTGTATACCCTCCTTTTTTATTGCTATTCCCATTATTCTAACTTTTGTTATTCAGAATCTATTTTAGGCTTAAATTTTGTTGATCTGTTACTCCCATTTATGTCTCCAAGTAAACATATTTTACTTTTTTCTGTACCTTTTTCAATTAGATTATCAAATTAAATAGTACCTTCTTAATTAACCAGCCCGTTTGCATTTAGTGTAAAAAGGTTTTTCAATGTATGTTATTGCAGAGTTTCAACAGTATTTATATACGATTAATGCACACACACACATGTCCCTTTGGCAAGTATGTGTGTGTTGTTTAAATCAAATGAGAATACCTTTGACTGGAAAGTTCTCATGGTCAGCACTATCATATCACGCAATCTGAGGAAAAAAGATTAATGCAGATGACAGCCAACAATATATAACATGTTACGCTAAAAGTAAATACAGTGCTCAGCACAAACAAATATTAATTAAGAGCATTTGTAATATACTTTACATTCTTCATTTGGAGATTGAATCTAAAAGCATTATTAATTAAGAGCATGACAATCAATAGACAGGTGTATTTCCATCTGCTGTTAGTACAACTTGATCATCTTTCAATAGGATAATGAAAGCTACAGATGTAAGGAATAGGCAGAGATACCATGCATCACAAAATAGTAAGCATTTTGAGGGATATTATATATCTATCCAGCATTTTCATATATATATATATATATATATATGTGATGTATACACATGTCCCTTTGGCAAGTATGTGTGTGTTGTTTATTTATAATTTATGTTTCATAAATGCTTTTTCTAGTGTTTATTTATAATTTCTACGTGTTCTTTAGTGTTTGTATCTAATTACAGTGTCATGTTGAAATTTTTTTCATCTAACTACAAGCAATCTTGACGCAACGCCTCTCAGTGGATGATTTCTATGCTGGTGAGGGTTCAGATTAATATCACTTCACTTTGGAGATCATAATCAAGAGTTCTTACCATTTTTTCAATCGATCAATTCTTGTTGAGAAGGTATTTGGTTCATTTTTCTTCTAGATTTTTAAATGCATGCTGATGCTCATTCATCCCATCATTTTCATGCTATTTCTCCAAATTAACTGACTAATAGAGTTTTTTTTTTTTTTTGTTTTTTTTAGAGATTGGACCAGGTCAAAGTTCTTAGCATCAGGAGCAAGATGAAGTGTAGGATGATGATGAGGATGATGATGATGACCTCGACTTATAGATCTATGTTGTCGTTTGTATTTGTACACACTTTTATTGTTATTACTATGGATGTTATATTTTGTTAAACATGGTAGAACTTTTATTGAAATATTTGAAAATTAAATTTAAATATGGATGTTATAGATCTATTGTTATTACTATGAATGTTATATTTTGTTATTACTATGGATGTTACAAAATTTAAATATCAAAATTTAATGTAGCAGGGTAAATATTGAAATATTTGAAAATTAAATTTACTATTAAAACAATTGTAACAGATTTGTAAGGGATTCGAAACGGACTTTGCATTTGTTGCAAATTTGCAACGGCTTTGCAATGAATATGGAATGGAATGGTTGTTGCAAACTCGTTGCAACGGACTTGCAACTAATTTGTCACAGATCTAAAACTTTTGTTACAAATCTGTTACAAATTTGCAATGGACATTGCAATGGATTTGGCAATGAATCTGTTGCAAATATGTTACAAAACTATTGCAAGATTGCAACGGATTTGGAACGGATATAGTAATGAATCTGTCGCAAATCTGTTACAAAACTATTGCAAGATTGCAATAGATTTCCAACGGACTTGTTGCCCATCCGTGGCAAATCCATTGCAAACTTTGCAACAGATAACTTTTCCGTTACAAAAATATTTGCAACGAGAGAAATAGTGATGTCCGCAATCCGTTCCAAATCCGTTGCAAATTCTACTTTGCAACGGATTTGCAACCGATTGTGCTGTTACAAATCTGTGAAATTTTTGTAGTTAAAGTCTCATGTGTTAACCAAAGGCCATGACATCAACCCCAGTTGCCATCGCTTTCTCCATTGTGCTAATTATCTAATAAGGTGTTTCACCACAATCCAACATTATTGCTGTCTTCATAAGAGTACTAGCAGGAACAAAATCTTTTGCCATCTTAAGAACATCAATGGATTGCTTAAAATTAGCATGGCGATCTCGCGCTGAACACCGTAGTCCTTCGACAGTCTCAAAGTTGTGAACAAAGACATCTAATCCAGAAGCGGCGACTTTCTCAACACAGCCGAGCATGATTGGCAGAAAAAAAAATCAACATGCTTTAGTTCCACATCACCGCGAAGTTGATCTGGGACTGAACTAGCGTTAGGGTCATCAGGATCTATCTCAGTTTTTCCGATGCATGGCTCAACCACCCTTGATGAAGTCCGGAGCTAGTGGTAATGTCTCCGCCGCACCATTGGCAGAGACCAAGAGTATATAAAACATAGAGCAAGAATTGAGCAACTCCGAAGCTACCCCCAGCAATCTGGCTTTTCCAGAAGCAATGCCGGAGTGGTATCTGTAAACTCTCGGCGAATAATTTGGTTATTCTTTGTTTCTGAATTGGGTGCAGCAACAGTTCGCACATTAATTACTGCTTCTCCGGTGACCTGTGTTGCTTTGGCATGAGCTGTTTCGAGGTCTCCAGAGAACCTGGTCATGAATTTTTTTTTTTTTTTGAAGAGCACTAGCAGCGACAACAACTGGAAAGAAGGCGACGAGTGGGCTTCGTGGCCAGGGACTTGGAGATTGACAACGACGATAAGGATTTCATAGAATTTTTTAGAGGATTGGGCTCGGGAAGGACAGCCATGACGCGGTTGTCAGGAAAGCCAAGGACATCATCGAGGCGAGATAGTGAACGGAGCTGGTCGACGCCAGCGGGTCTCAAGAGCCAATCTCTGAGTGAGGAGAGAGAAGGGATCGCTGAGTGAGGAGGCCCAGCCGCTGGATCCGGAGTGAAAATCGACAGGGCGGAGGGAGCCACCATTGATCGCTTCATGGACCTAGCCGAAGGATTCGCCGGAAGAAGGGAAGGACGGAAGGGGTAGTGCCGCCAGCAAGGTTTAGAGACATTATAGGGTTTTCGCGACAGCGGTCATTATCCTCCATCAATCCAGAAGCGGAATTGAACGAAGCAGGCGAAGACTTGGCGCTCAACGGAGGGGCACAGGGGACTGCGGAATCGGACGAGGAGCGACGGGAGACGACAGTGTCAGAAATATGAGGCTGGCGGCACCGAAGATGAAGAGGGGCTAATTTATTTTTTTTATTTTTTTATTTTTATCTTTATTTTTTATTATTTATTTATTATTATTATTATTATTATTATTATTATTATTATTATTATTTATATATATATATATATCACTCATATATATATTTTTTTACTCCTTATGACTCCCATCCTCACACTTCCTCAAATCTAGGTTTACTTATGTCCCCTGTGACGCTTCCCGATCAAACAAAATAAAAAGGGGAGGGGTTCTAAGGCTTTATTATTATAATAATAATAACAAGAAGAAGAAGAAAGAATTTTTCACCTTCAACTTGGGACAATCGTTTTTTATGTTGTCTGGTTGAGAAGACAAGAGTTTTTTTTTTTGTCTGATTCCAAGCCAAAGAAGATCTCCTCAGAAAAAAACTCCCGTCCCTTTTTAAAAGCTTCACTCGGTCCTATCCCCGACCTCAACTTCCCCGTAAAATCACAACTACAGATAGGAATAAATCCAAATTTAATTTAAATTATTATTATTATTATTATTATTTAAATTTAAATTTCAAATCAAATTCAGATTTTAAAAAAAGAGGATAGGATTAAATTCGAATTTGATTTTTTTTTTTTAAAAAAAAAATCAAATTCAAATTACTATTTATTTATTTTTATTTTTAAATAAATTTCAATTTCAATTTTTTTTTTCTTTTTTTTCTTTTCTTCTTTCCTTCTTTTTAAAAAACCTGTCCCGTTCTTATCCTCAAAATCCAAACCTTCACCGGAGAATCTCAACCTCATGACCTCTCCATGGATCAAACTTTAAAATTTAAATTTCAAAAAAATCAAATTTAAAATTTAATTTTTTTAAATTTTTTTTAAAATTTAAAATCCAATTTGCTCGAGATATGTACTTGGGTGCCTCGAGATTTGCACTTTCTCCGGTCGCATCGAGATTTGTACTTTTAATTTAGGATTGCCTCGGGATGCGTATTTGGGCTATCCTTAGATTTAAGATTGCCTTGAGATAAGTGTCCTCAAGGGCAATTTTGTAATTTGTCATTTCACCTCAAGATATGTTCTCAGGGGCAATTTTTTTTTGCATTTTTTATTTGCCTCGAGATATGTTCTCAAGGGCAATTTTGTAATTTGTCACTTTGCCTTAAGATATATTTTTAAGGGCAATTTTGTAATTTTCATTTTGCCTCAAGATATTTTTCTCAAGGGCAATCTTGTAATTTGCATTTTGCCTCGAGATATGTTCTCAGGGGCAATTTTGAGATTTGAATATTTTAGATTGCCTCGAGATCTGTGCTCTTGGCTGATCTTGAGATTTTAATATTTTAAATCGCCTCGAGATCTGTGCTCTTAGCTGATCTTGAGATTTGGATATTTTAGATCGCCTCGA
Source organism: Dioscorea alata (assembly GCA_020875875.1). Classification (NCBI taxonomy): domain Eukaryota; kingdom Viridiplantae; phylum Streptophyta; class Magnoliopsida; order Dioscoreales; family Dioscoreaceae; genus Dioscorea; species Dioscorea alata. The sequence goes on from CM037020.1 coordinate 31,710,502, forward strand.
GATCTGTGCTCTCGGCTGATCTTGATATTTGAATATTTAGATCGCTTTGAGATCTGTGCTCTCAGCTGATCTTGAGATTTGGATATTTTAGATCGCCTCGAGATATGTGCTCTCGGCTGATCTTGAGATTTGAATATTTAGATCGCTTCGAGATCTCTGTTCTCAGCTGATCTTGAAATTTAAATATTTAGATTGCCTCGAGATCTGTGCTCTCGGCTGATCTTAAGATTTAAATTTTTTTATATTATTTCGGAAATGTCTTCTAGACTTTTCTTGAATGTTGTCCTATATGTGATTTAAAATTTTATTTGATTAGGACATGTAATTTTTTATGTAAACAAGTGGAAATCACATTTTATTAGAAGAAAATGGATGTGGATATAGAACTCTAAGATAAACTAAAAATATAAAAATATAAAAAAGCTGGAGAAACACAAAAGTCCACCGGACATGGAGGAGGGATACATTCAACAAGGTGACAACATCAGAAAAATGTAATGAGACATAAGTGCCTTGAAAATGACAAAAGACCATAGTTACTCATAATTGGGCAAGGTTACCATGAATGACTCTTGTTGGCATTTCTCTGAGACTGATGTGTATAATTATACATCATTTAATATCATTATATACACTCATTAGGCATGTATTAGAGTAATATTATGGAATTAGATGTTAAACATAGTGTATTGCGTATTTTCAAGCTTCAGGTAGTGTTTAAGGATGAGAGAGAGCCAAAAGAAGCAATCTAGAACCAAAATAATGAATATGGAGCTTTCTCGACATCAATTAGTGAAGAACAGACCAAGCAGACTCACTTACGGGCACTTTACAGTCGTGCTTACGGTCGTAAACCTCTTCTCAAGAACCTTGAGGGCATGCTTATACCCATAAGGAGAAGCATAAGAACAATCAGAGAACCTTATTAGTAGGACTAACGGCCTTAATTCAGACCATAAGGACTGTTCCAAAGGAGATTATGAGCACAACATACGCCCATAAGGCTGGTCGTAAGGGCTATCCAGAGAATTTTATGGTCTGTGCTTAGGGCCTAAGATGGACTGCAACACCAAACAAAAGACCTTATGGATGGGACTTAAGACTATAAGTGATCTAGTAAGCCTCATGATCTATCTTCTCCAGCTCCTAATGGCCGCATTCTTACGCTTGTAAGCAGCCTGTAAGTGGCTAGGTATAAATATTTCTGATGAGGGTTTTGAGGGTATCTTTTGTTCTATTTGACGACGAGGCTTGGGGAAAGAAAGGGGCGGATCTCCAAAGCTTTGTAGGCAAATCAAGAGGGAGAATCCGCCCACCTATCTTGGATTAAAGAGATTCGAGTAGTCATGGATCATTATAACAAAATAAGAATTTTGTGACATTTGACATATGTCGTAAAATAGCAAACAAAATCATTGGAATAACTCTATACCGACTTTTGTAACAAATGTCGATTATATGTCGCAATTGCCATATTCGGTATACTTTGTTGTGACATTTCCAAGAAACTTCAGTACCTATATATTCCAACATTTATTGTGATATTTTCTCAACATTTGTAATTTTGTAAATAGTCTCAATATGGATTTTTATTCCAACATTTGTATATGGCATGAGCAACGATTTTTTTTATTTTGTACAACATTTGTAGATGTCGCCACAAGTTTTTATCACATTAATTTTGAAATATTACAATATTACAACATTTGTTGGTAAAAATTATTCATCTTATCTAATTTAAAATTAAATGTCATTTATAAATGTTAATATAAGAATTATTTGATAACATTTGTTAAGTGTCTTTTAAAAGTCTTATATCGGCATTTCATAAATATTGTTTTAATTATATAGTATTTGTGGATAACAATAAAATGTAACATTCGCAAATGTTGAAAAAATATTGTATAATTTTTCACAATACTAATTTAAACAATATTTATATATGGTCTAATTTAAAAAATATGAGATATAATTTAAATTCTATAAAATTAATTTGCATAATTTAATAAAATATTAATAAAAATTATTCCTCAAAAATTTAAAAATTCCACGTATTACTAAAACACTAATTAAAATAATATCAACATGATCTACAAATATTTAAAAAATAAATTTCAAACATTATAATAAAGCTAAGGCTTCAATCTGTATAATTGTCTTTAAATTTGTCATGATGATTTCTTATCTGCAAAATAAAATATACAAATAAATCAGTGTCTATCTAAATCAATCAATAAAAAAAAGACATAAATAAATAATACAATTTATAATTTTAAAAATTTAAAAATAATTAAAACAATATCAACATGATATACAAATCTTTAAAAAATAACTTTCAAATATTATAATAAAGCTAAAACTTCAGTCTATAGAATTGGCTTTAAATTTACTATAGTGATCTTTTATTTGCGAAATAAAATATACAAATACATCAGTTTTCATCTAAATCAATTAATAATGAAAAAGAGATAAATAAATAATACATTTTATAATTTTAATAATTTAAAAAATTTAATGAGATGATATTGTAAAAACTGTACCAGATCATTATCGCTAAAATGAAATTGAGGTCTAGTGGCTAATTGAGAACGAATACTATTTGTAGCATCTCCTGCCTACAATAATTTTTATATTTAATAAAATAAAGGTAACATAACAATAAAAGTTAAATTAAATTAAATGTAAACATATATGATATATTAGAATCAATGATACTAAATCGAAATACAAAAAAAAAAAAAAAACTATGTGGAGTATATAAAATTTGCATAAAGAAGAATACAAATAAGCTATTTTTATGTTGAAGGAGAATATTTAATTTGTCTCAATTTACATATGTGTGTGTCATAACTATAATAAGAACCCTTAAATAATTTAACTTATAATAAAAGGATTAAATGTAAAGCTTCAACAAAGCTATGTGTGAGCCATAATCGTAACAAGAACATTATAAGAAATAAAAATTATATAAGGGGAAAATTATAAAACTTCACCAAAACTATGTGTGTCCCCTTAAGTATAGCAAGAACCCTATAAAAACTAAAAATAAAAAAATGAGAAATTGTTAAACTTCAACAAAATTAGGATTAAATAAAAAAAACTAAAAGGCAATGTCAAGGATTGAAGCCTTGCATCCATGCCATGACCACCCCATCATCACTGTTAGCAAGGAGAAAAACCAAAACATATTTTAATTTTCAACAAAAATTGGGATGTTTTGGAGATCTCATCCCAATTAAATTCAATCTTCTTCTTTTTTTTTTCTTTTAAAGAAATATTCTCAAACCCTAGGATTAGATCAATTAAATTCTCATACTTATTTTTATAGCAAAAATTAATTAAAAAATTAATCAACTATCAATCATCTACCAAAATGAATAACAAGATAAATATTTAAATAATATTACAAAAAAAAACAATGCTAAAAAATACTATAAAATAAAGAAACATTGGGATATTTACTTTATCTCCTGACAAGAACTTTATTTTTGCCATTTTGCACTATTAAGGGTTTTTTCTTGTCATATATATAGATCATGAATCTGTAAGCCGCATAGGTTTTGGCGCTCATAAAAAAAATGCAGCCTAATTTTTGACACTCTTGAAAATTAAAATATTATCGCTTTTATTTTTCCTTAAATACCGTTTTTTCTAATTTTAAATCATCTTTCATATTTTTTGAATATATATATATCCTAACTTAAAATGGTGTTTTCAAATATATCACAACAAATTGATGTAATTAAAGTCATATTGAATTATGACATTTGTTACATAGATCATAACAAACGTCTTAACAAATAATATTGTACCGACATTTCTTTCAGTATCGCTAAAATCTTCAAAAACATCGCAAAATAAAAACTTTTTGTGACTATAAGTAGAAATATCATTATAAATGTAGGAATAAATAAAAGCATACCAACATTTATTACACTATCGCTTAAAAGTCATTTTAATGATTTCCAGTGACATTTGCTAAAATTGTTATTTTTAAAAATATCACAATAATTGTTTTTTATTATAGTGGATTGTCTTGGTGGTGTTTGTGGAAGATCTTTGGGACTTCTACGGTAATCATCTCTGGGCACAATTGAGAAGGGGTTTCTATATCTTCATTGTTTCCTGTTGTGCCTTGTTATTTGGATGATTGCTCTTTCTTAATAGTAAGCTAATTTTGTAAATGCTTGGGTGTAGATAAACTCTAAGGTTTTATTTATTTTGACATTGGTTGTGGATCTTTATGTTTTAATTGTTCCTTAATTACAATCTGTATTATTTGAATCAAATTGTGTGTTTTCAATGCCTTGAATGCTAATGTATGATGTGCTTTCTAATGAGTCGAAAGGCCCAACTAGCATAGGCATGCTGCAATTGAAGGGGATTGTGAGTAAGACTAGCAATGTGGTACTTTGAAGTTGAGAGTTCTCCTCCCACAATCCTCCCGAGTGAATTAGAAAGGAATTCCATGCTCTTTACAATCGTAAGGAATAGATTTTAGGAGAAATCACATTTCTATTCTGTATGGGATTAGGGGCAATCACTTCGCAAGAAGGATTTTCGACTTTCAGAATTCTTGTTAATTCACATTGAGATTTCATAGAGTGTAATGCAATCTTTGGGTGTATGTATCAACACTGTACTAGATTAGTTACTATTTATCCTTACAAAAGGGGTTTAGTCTATTTTTGGATTTCTCTCAGTTCAAATAATATTGCTAGACTAATACAATTTTTGTCTTGGACATAATAAACCTTAGAGTGATTCTATGCCCAAGCATCCTGTTCCCCCTTGATTCTCAACCGATTTTATTTTTGTATTCTTGCTTTCTATTCTCTTTCTTCTTAATTTATTCGCACACATCACAACTATTGGTTAGGATTAGTATTAGAACACTTGCGCCCCTATCAGAGACAAAGGCTAGAGGTTATGAATTAAATTGAGGTTTTTTCTAATTAGCGATTTTTTCCTCTAATTTGCTCTTTTCTCATTTGGAGCTGCATAAAGCCAAAAAAGAAACATGTGATTTATTTTAAAAAATAACTTAAATAAAAGTTAAGGTTGAAAACTTGAAAATCCAATTATTTTGTCAGGAAATATAACTATATATTAATCTTAATGGATACTCCTCATAGCCTCTCTAGCCAACATTTGGATCTTCAAGATTGGTTTAACAAAACATATGAAATTACTCAATAGCCCTCAAACCCTCTCCAAATGAGATTTGGACATCATCATTGATAACAAGAAACACATTTAATTTCAGAGAAACACAATTAACCCTAGAGAAACACAATTTAAAACCATTCTTATCCCTAGACTAAGTGTTACATAGCTATTGTTCCTTTCTAATTTTTTGGGTTCAGAACCAAGTTCTGTCATTTATTGTTTTTTCCAATTTTAATAAATACAATAGCAATAAAGCACAAAGTATCAGTTGTGGCAACTAAAACATCTGGATTCTGAATCTGCTCATATTGAACACCTGGTTCAAGTTGGAAATTTAAAAGAATATCAAGCTTTTCAGGATGTTATGACAACTAAACATACACCAATGGTAAGGCTTCTTGTGGTTTTAAAATTTTTACTTATATGAGAAAATCAACTTAATTTCCTTTGATTATAGTGGTCTTAAATATGATGAATATAGGCCCACCATTTTCCATTGTAGCATCCTCGATTTATGACAAAGATAGATATTGGTCTAATGGTCTTGAGTATACTCATGATTCCAAACAAAGGTTTCTATCATTCTACTGTAGTTACAATGATAACTGTAATCTTTATTCACTGTTGTAATAATGTATTAAAAAGACTACAAGCCTTACAGCATGCATACGCATAAACTTGAATGTTAAAGCTCTATATACCTCATTGATCATGTATGTTAGTTCCGCCGGTGTTGGTTTAAAAAAAACTCAAACACTTAAAGAAAAGCTCATATAAACCAAACAAGAATGAGACACAAGAAGTTGGTAACCCAGTTCGGCGTTAACTTGCCTACGTTTGGGGGGCCAAGCCCGGAGACAAACAATCCACTAAAAGAAGAAATAAAAGAAGAGTACAAACACTTTGTCACTCTCTCACTCAAACAAGAATACTACCCTCTCTAGATTGTCCGGTGCCTCCCTACTCCCTCTTTCAAAAGTCACACCCAATCTCAGACCAAAGTAGTATATATAGATGCCTCAACGTCCCAAATATAGCGCATAACTCTTTTAGAATCTCCGTAGTTACTAACTTTAGAACCTTCCGAAATTAGCTGTTGCAACTTCTGTTGTAACATATGTTGCAACATGGCCCTGACTGCTGGCTTGACTGAGTTCTGGCTCCATTGCTAAGCAACCTCAAAACCCATCAACCACCTGGTCATGCTTAGTCTGAGTCAATGCAGCCAGATCACTCGATCCTGACTACCGACAACTAATCTCCCTCCTCAGTTCCTCACCACACAGTCCCCTTGCAAGAGGCACACGCCATTATGCGTCTTCACGAAACTTTCCAAACTTGATCTTCAATTCACCAAAGTTTGGTCTTCAGATCTTCTACCAAAGATCTTCAATCAATCAGCTCAATCATGCCACAAATAGGCATGTCTTCAAATCTTACCCTTAATAGTCTTCATCCAAATCTATTAAGGTTCTTCAAATAAAATCTTCAATATACTTCAAATCTTTCCATTGAGAGATATTTCTTCATTTAGCTCCCTCTATATTTAGTTTTCAATTACATCTCCTAAATATGGTCTTGATGAGATCTTGCCTTCAAGTTGTAGCTTGCTTGATCCTCTTGCCAAAAATAGCTTCATCAAGATCTTCAAGAATATTTGCCTCCTAGCCAAGTTTGCTTGCCATGTCACCATGCTATCCACATCACCATTTATGCCACATCACTATGGTTGCCAGGTCACCTTGACTAGGTGTCAAATTATGCCAACTTAAAGTGTTCTTGCACTAACAATGTATTTATAAAACAAGAAAAATTATTAGCTTGAAAAGAAGCAGTTTTCCCTTTTCTTTCACAAATGTTTGTTTGCCTTTGGCTGTATATTAAAATTAACTCTAATGGTTTTATGATTATGTGCTGGTATTGATAGGTATACAACTTGGCAAACAAACTCAAGAGTGAAAGCATACCTTTTAATGGAAGAAGTAGCCAAGGATCGACTATAACATTTTGATGAGCAATTGGAACAGCTTGAAGGTGATGTTAGCCATTTAGAATATGTGATCAATGTATTTCTGGATGGGATAAAAACCAATTATTGCAACAATTGTATTTTTGTGAACCAAAACATTCATGAAGTGGTGGATTTAGGATCGTCAGAACCGTCAGCACTGATGATGATGGGAAAATCTAGACAAAGGACAAGAAAAAAGAAGGCGATGAAAGCTTAAGTATGGAGGGTTGAGATGCATAAACGACTTTGCCGCGAACCTTAATTTGTATTTAGGAATTATGACCAATTAATGTATTTTTAAATGAAATGAATTGATTTTGGAAAATATTTTGGGTTGCTTTGCTAAAATGCATTTTCTTTAGTTGTTATTATGCAAAAAAATGTGTGGGAAACAGCTTTTGTATTAATTAATCTAATTATTTTTCCTTACTAAATATAACCTTTTTTTATATTTTTTTAATTATTTCCATCCTTACATATTACTCAGAGGTTAAAAATTTGAGATCTATCTTAATTACTTGAACTTTATATAACATACTTCACTCAATTATACTTGCTTCTTCAGTTATATATATATATATATATTATAATGTTGGTTTTTTCTTGAAGAGAATGTGAAGAGAATAGGAGGAGGATGAGGAAATGGAATGGAGCAAAAATAAGAGATGTTAAGTAGTAAGTTGATTAATTTAATTAAGCTATATATGTAACATATTCTATTCAATTATAACTTTTTCCCCATTTATATATACATATATATAATAAGTTAAAGTGAATTATTTGTGCATATATATATATATATAAGAAGGAGAAGTGATATATTGAAATGAATGACTGAAAGAATGAATGAGAGGGAGAGAGAGAGAGAGAGAGAGAGAGAGAGAATATAAGAAGGAGTTTGAAGGGATGGCATGGATGCCACCTCTCAATGGTATAGGTCTTGCACCCTTGATACCATAGAGAGGATAGGTGGTGCAAAATTACAAAAACAAGTCACGAGAACATGAAATAGACAAAGAGATCTGGATGAAAATTTTAAATATAAAGATGGGGAAAACAGTTGCATTTTGTCTGGCATGAATTTACTATGGAAAAACATAACCACGTGACTCATCGGCCATGGCTTCTATTGAAACCTTCTTCTTTTCAACAATTCCAATAACGCTCCAAATAAAGTGGCATAGAAATCCAAAATCAACTCCTAAGAATATGAGATAGACATAGAGATCTTGACGAAAATTTCAAGTATACAAATAGTCAAAACAGATGCCTTTTGTCTGCCATGAACTTAGATTTTCCAATAATGACATTGCTTCTCCTTCTCCACTTCCTTTGTTTTCTCTATCTTTGCTTCTCTTCATTGCTCGCTTTCTCTTTGGGATAAGCTCAACACCAGCGGAGGAATGGGAAACTTTAAGATGCTTGCGAGGAGGTGTGTGGAGATTGGGATGACTGTCATAGTGAAGGTCTGCCAATTTGCTTCTTTTAAAGTCATTTTGCGGTGATGGGATCGCTGAGGTTTGTTAAAGTTGCCAGCTTGGTGTTGTTTTGATGCAAATACAGTAATTGATGCCGGGGTTGAGAATTTGATGTCGTTGAACTCAAGTCTCTCATCAATGTCCACCTCCTTCACCCTTCTCCTCGCCCTCCCCAATCATTTAATTGCTAAATTATCTTGCATCAACAACAAAGATGCCAAAAATGCCATCTTTACCTAGAAAAAATCAAACTTCTTTTTCAAAATTCAACAGACTTGCGTATTAATGTAAAGAATAATCACAAAAATTCAATTTTTCAGACTAGACCCATTATCAAATTAATCTATTTTCAAATAAACTCTTCTAATTGATAAACAGTTTTTAATAAATGTGTCACATAGGGGTTTTTTTTATTTTTTTAAATAATATTCTTACTGGAGAATATTTCGTAATTTGTGCCATAACAAGTCTAAATTTGTGGCCAGCTCACGCAAAATAACATTAGAGATGAAGAGATGTAAACCTAACTTTATCTCTAAATTCTTATTCATTGTAATTAAATAACTTTTCCCATCATCCATATAATTGCATGTTTTGGTTTGGCTATATATTATGATTATCTTTTGTGCTTTGATGAACAAATCTACCACTCAAGGTTTCAATCCTTCTTTTAGATTAGTCTTTGTATTATTTCAGGTTCTTCCTTTTACTTATATTTAGTTTCATTTGAAAGCATTAATTCATAGTTAAGCTCATAAACTAACACTAATAATTCTTATGCAGCAAAAGGAAGTTATCAAGAGCTTTTTAAAAATTAACTACAACTTGCATCAACACAATGAAATAAAGATCGAACAATTCAGGTAAATATCACTGAATTGCCATTTAATGTTGTCCTTACATCATTATAATAATATAATATAATATAATATAATATAATATAAGCATGCCATAAAGCATTCGTTGCCTTTATACTGTTATGGTATACCCTGGACATATGCATAGTATACATATTTACAATTATATAAGATATACATACAGTAACAAGCAAGATAGAAGACAGTTACGATTTGTTTTTCCCATTAGTATTTGTTTGTTATTTACTGCTTCTTTTTAAGATTATGTATACAAATATTGTTAAAAAAAAAATTAAAATAAATAAGAGAGTGGAAAAGCTAGAGAACGAAGGGCGTTGTGGTTTCTTTTATCCATATATATATAGTATTTTAGAAGAAACACACATATACATGTATTTGAAAAATTTTAAATTCATTTGGATCGTTAAACATTGTTTTTTGCATTCGAAATTGTTCAGTTTTTGACTAAGTCTATACTAAGCTCAATTCCTAACCTTTTATGAATAGATCCATCTTTTATTATTATTAGATAAATTAAATAAAAATTTACAAATAATAATAAAAAACATATATAGATTAGAACAATAAAAATAAAATTAAAATTAAAACACAATATATCTAATAAAAATTAAATTAAAATAAAACCAAATTAAAAAATCAACAAAAATAAAAATAAACAAAATAAAATAATATATATGTATAGACAATTAAACAATAAATTTATTTATTTTATTATTTTTAAAAAATAAAAAAAATACTATTATTTGTATTGAGAGAGAAAGAGTTGGTGTGAAGCCCATTAAAAAAGGCCAATAAAAAACAAACAAATTAAAAAAAAAAACCACTAAGATTAATATTATGTATACCAGATCCCAATGCTTATGTTATGGGTTTCATCTAATGATGCGAGTTATAAATAATAAAGGTAAAAAGATAAAATCACTTAAGAAAAAATGAAAAACTAACCGAACACTAATATTATCAGATAAATTAAACCAAATAATAACAAATAATATAATAAGTAAAAAAATTTAAAAATAACCAAACACAAATATTATCAGCTAAATTAAATAAAACAAATACAAATAATAATAATAATAATAATAATAATAATAATAATAATAATATAGACTAGAATAATGAAAATTAAATTAAAATAAGAACACAATATATCCAATAAAATCAAAATGAAAATATACAAAATCATGTTTATATCTATATATGTACGAAAAATAATAAAAAATTAAAATAAAAAAATAAAGAAAATATACAAACAAATAAAAATATTATTATTAGTAAACATATAATATAATATAGTATAATATATTTTAATATTAATATATAATATTAACATCATATATATTTATTGACAGGAAAAAGGTGTGTGGAGTGTGATACACGTAAGTAAATAAAAATAATAAAAAAAATTACAATAAAATACAGGTCAATCAAAATTAAACCAATGGTACAATAAGAGTTATTTAGGTAATATGTGTTTATATATATATAATATAGTATAATGCTTGAAAACAATAATTGTTATGTATACAAATAAACGCAAAGCCGTTTTATATAATTTCTGAATTTTGAAGGTTCTCCAATTCTCTATATCAAACTTTCGATTCATCATAAATTGGTATGTGAGAATTTAATAATTATCATTATTTGCCTATTTTTCTTTTGTATATGTTCACTTTGGTATGTGAGAATTTAATAATTATCATTATTTGCCTATTTTTCTTTTGTATATGTTCACTTACTATATGCATTGAATTCAAATATATCAATTATTCAATATGTTCTTTTTAAACGTTAAACTATTAGAATTTTGGTGTGTGTGTGTTTTTTTTAGAAAATTACTTACTAATATGAATTGTTAATGTTAATCGCTAATACACACAAATACTTGAATAAATTTGAAAAAACAAAAATAGTAAATTGCGTAATATTTTAAAAAAATTAACAATTATACAATTCATATACAAAAAATATATTACTTTATATTGTATTGTATTGTTCTGTAATACAATAAACTAAGTAGAAATAATTTGACAATTATACAATACATATACCAAAAATATATTATTTTATATTGTATTGTATTGTATTATACTATTTACATAATTTGAACAAATGGTATTGTATTGTATTCTACTTTTTTGTGACCTGTGTGACAGTTTTTTTTTTTTTTACCTTTCACAATAATAGAGTCATAGTTTTACTCTTTTCTTATCCATGTGTCTATATGTGTTCCTCTCTTATATTATATTGATTTATTGATTGTATTTGCTTGACTTTGTTGGATTACATTTGTGCGTTTTTATTTTGTTAATCATATGTGCTTTATATTATTCTAATTCATGATCCGTACCTTTTAAATTTAAATAAAATTATCTCCTCTTTGCTATATTAATTATTAATTTTATTTGCATAGTTAGATTCAAATTATAATCTTATTATCCTTTTACATTTTATGTTAGTAATTTTGTTATTCTAATTTTATTATGAAGGATCTTTCTATCACACTTTACAATGACCAAGTCCCATCAAGTCAAGAAGCTTGCTTTATTACCTATTGTCGATAAGTTAGAGGCCACAAGTAACAAAAGAAAATGGATGGAGATTACGGGGTCAAAAAAATAAATAAATAAAAAACAAAGAGGTGAAAATACTACAGCCAGACACAGTGATGAGGGAATGTTTGATCATATTTGTTCACATTAAGTTGTTTCCAAGCAATGGTCAAATTACAATTGTAACAACAAACCAATTAGTTTACGGTGAGCTTGATCGTTTTAAGATCCATTTGAATGATTGACAATCTTCCAATTTCAATGAAGCCTATTTTGATCCTGGTGCTTCAAAAAGTAACTCACCATATGTATTTGGACATTGAGGATCTTAGATATAAGGAATATTATTCAGAATGATCCACACAATTGTAATACGAGTTTTCCTTCCAATCAATTGCACTTAGATGAATGGGTTACTATTACAAACAATCAATGTAAAAGTAAGGCTTCTCATAACTATTTAAAATATTTTTTTCATCTAAATTATGCTTAAATTTTTATAAGTTACATGTTTCTAACAAGAACATGCTTTCAGGCTTCATATTTTGGTGGCCTGAATTTAAATGCTCTTTTTACAATGCATCTATGTGGTATGATGAATCGATTGACATTTCTAAATGGATTTCTATTCCTAGATTTAATATGTGCTGCAAACAAGAGCTTATTCATCTTCCACTTAATAAAACAATACCATACTTTTTAAGAGAGTTATTTGATGGATATTGTCGATCAAGATGTTCACAATTTAGAGAACAAATTCAAATATACAATTTAATTTTCCAATTTACTTCATTGGGTCGCATAGTTGATAATAGCATTAATCACACGAACGGCCATTATGTATTCAATCTTTAGAACAAAATTATCATAGAATGGGATCTTTGCTTCCAATGGACAATGAAAGACCTAAATTTGCACAACTTTATATGCTTGAATCCGATGTTGAATTAAATTATCGAACAACATGCTTCCAAAGCAATAATGATATTGAAAGAGTTGATAGTGACATTGTATATGGATTAAAAAACATATTAGATCAGTATAATAAAACTGTCAAAATTTTCCACACTGCAAGAGAGATGCAAAAACAATTTAAAGAATTACCAATAAAAATAAAATTACTTGCACATCGAAATCCTAAAGAGCATAATTATTCTACACCAACAAGTCCTAACATTGCTGCTCTAATTGTTGGTGATATTGGGATTAGTGATCATGGCAGAGATATATAATAGAGCATCGAGAAGAAGGTTTGAAAAGGATTAGTGATTTACACCCTTTGTTTATGCCACTTCAATATCTATTGCTTTTCCTATATGGTGAAGATTGTTTTCATCTGAACATACCTTATGAAGAATCTCCAGTAGGAAATAAATTGTCAAGAAAGTATTTAACCATGAGAGAATATTATGCTTATCTAATTCAGCAAAGAAATGTTGATGATAATACTTTCCTATGAGGAGGTCGGCTCTTTCAACAATTTATAGTTGACTGTTATGTTATAATTGAAGAAACAAGATTAAGATATATATGAGAACATCAAAGATCATTGAGAACAAAAATGTTTAAGAATGTTAGAGATGCAATAGTCAAGAAGATATATGTGGCAGTTCTATTGGAAAGCGAATTATTTTACCTGCACACTTTATACCAGGCCCAAGATATATGTTTGGAAAGTATCAAGATGCAATGGCTATTTGCAGATATTTTGGCTATCCCAAACTTTTTATTACGTTCACTTGCAATCCTCGATGGACAGAAATATCATATGCATTAAGAAGTATTAAGAGGCAAAAGCCTAAAGATAGGCCTGACTTAGTTTCAAGGGTGTTCCGAATAAAACTATGGCACCTAATGAATGATCTAATAAGGAATCAACATTTTGGACCTACAAAAGCAAGTTAGTTACCAAAAAAAAACCTAGATTTGGTTAATTGAAAAAAATCTGTATAATAGCTTTTATTTTTTCAAATACTAAATACATTTGTAGCCTTTTAAAAAGTTGTTTATACATTTGAATTACAAAATGAGGCCTACCACATGTACGCATTTTACTCTGGTTGGAAAGGGGAAATAATACTATGACAGCAACAGAGATTGATAGTATAGTTTCCGCAAAGCTCCCTAACAAAGAATTTGATCCCATATCCTATGATGTTATAAGTTCATTTATGATGCATAGGCCTTGTGGATTGGCAAATTTACAAGCACCATGTATGGAAAAAGGGAAATGCAAAAAATTTTACCCAAAACCTTTTTGCAATTCAACAATTATTGATGAAGATGGATTTCCTCAATATCAAAGAAGAGACACCTTAGCAATTGAGTTACATAAGGGTGTCCAATTGGATAATCATTTTGTAGTTCCTCATAATGTTGACTTGATTATATGCTATCAAGCTCATATTAATGTAGAAGTTTGCAACAACACAAGGGCAATCAAATATTTGTTCAAATATATTAATAAAGGTCCAAATAGATCTAGAGTTATATTTGAGGACTCAACATCATTGCAAAAAATAGATGAAATAAAAAATTACTTAGATTGTCAATACTTATCTGCATATGAAAGTTGTTGGAGATTATTTGAATTTCCATTACATCATAGAGAACCTTCTGTCCAAAGATTATTGATTCATTTACTAGAAGAGCATAATATTTACTTTAGTGATAATCAATCAATTGCTGGTATAATTTCAAATCCTAATATCGAGAAGATAATGTTTACAGAATGGATGGTTACCAACAAAATAGATGAAAGAGGAAGATCACTTTTATATGTTGATTTCCCAACGAAATTCACCTGGTACCAAAAATACAAAAAATAGGAGTATAGAAAAAATGACAGATCCATTGGAAGAATAATTTATGTGCATCCAAGTGCAAGAGAGTTATATTACTTACACTTATTACTTAATGAAATCAAAGGTGCAACATGCTAGGAAAATCTGCGAATAATCAATGGTAATACATATACAACCTATAAGGAAACTTGCTTTGTCTTAGGTTTATTAGGAGATGATTCAGAATGGTTCAATGCTTTGACTCAAGCATCTCATTAAGCTACCGGTGCACAATTAAGGCAACTTTTTGTAACTATAAAATCTTATTTTGTGATGTAGCAAACAAAATAACATTGTTTGATAGTACTTGACAACTTTTAGCAGAAGACATACAATATCAACTAAAAAAATGTAGATAATTCTAATTACAATATTCCACAAGATTATTTAAAGAACTTCTATTACTTACTCTTGAAGATCTTCTTAATAACCACTCTTCATCTATTAAGGAAAATAATTTGTCTCAACCACAATCATTGAACATGACAAATATAACTGATCGTTTATTTCATGAAGAATTGAATTAAAATATTTCACAACTACGCAAAGATCATCTATTAATGCTTTCAAAGTTAAACTATGACCAGTTAATTATATATAATGAAATACAACAAGCTATGAATAATGATAAAGGAGGAATGCTTTTTGTATATGGACAAGGAGGAACTAAAAAACCCTTTCTATGGAACACTATTATTAATGGCATT
This sequence comes from Dioscorea alata, assembly GCA_020875875.1. Taxonomy (NCBI): domain Eukaryota; kingdom Viridiplantae; phylum Streptophyta; class Magnoliopsida; order Dioscoreales; family Dioscoreaceae; genus Dioscorea; species Dioscorea alata. The sequence goes on from CM037020.1 coordinate 31,726,140, forward strand.
CCTTCTGAAGGAAAATTTGCATTAGCCATTGCCTCATCAGGAATTGCATCACTTTTACTTCCTGGTAGTAAAACAGCACATTCTCGATTCAAAATTTCAATAAATATTGGAGAATACTCTACATGTACAATTCCTAAACAAACTCAACTTGTAAGATTAATTGCATAAACAACTCTAATTGTTTGGGATGAAGCTCCTATGATTCATGGAAATTGTCTTGAAGCATTAAATAGAACTTTACAGGACATCCTTTCAGAAACAATAATAAATACATCAACAAAACCTTTTGGAGGAAAAACAATATTACTTGGTGGAGATTTTTGACAAATTCTACCAGTTGTCCAAAATGGAACCAAAATAGATATCATAAATGCAGCTATAACACAATCTCTGCTATGGAAAGAATGCAAAGTATTTAAACTTGGAAAACAATATGAGATTACATAGAAGCAACATTGATGAACAAAGCCGTAACCAAATAAGGGAATTCAGGCAATGGATATTGCAAATCGGTGATGGTTCAATTTCATCTATTGAAACAAATGGTAATGATAATGAAGATGAACATTTGATTGAAATTCCAAAAAAACTATTGGTTGAAAACTCAAAAGATGCAATACAATCAATCATTGATTCTGTCTATCCAGAATTGCAAAAAAAATAATATAATTCAAATCCAAAATATCTTAGACAAATAGCTATAATTATAGTATACAATGAAACTGCTGATGTAATAAATGGAATAATTAGCAAAAAAAAATAGATGATCCTGAACAAAAATATGTAAGTTCAGACTACATATCAAAGTCTTCAACTTCTACTAATGCTCATGAACCATTATACTCAACTGAATTTTTAAATGCATTGAAGTTTACAAATGTACCTAATCATGAGCTAAGTTTAAAACTAGGCAGTGAGATAATGCTTATGAGGAACATTAGCCAAGGAAATGGACTTTGCAATGGAACCAGATTAATAGTTACACAAATACATCCAAACATTTTAGAGAGAATAATTATATCTAGATCTAACATTGGTGATAAAGTTTACACTCTGAGAATAATTATGGCAATAGAAGATAAAAAATTACCATTCGTCATGTGTAGAAAACAATTTCCAGTTAGACTTTCATATCAGTGACTATAAATGAAAGCCAAGGCCAAACACTTGATACAGTGGGTTTATTCTTACCAAGGCAGTATTTACACATGGATAACTTTATGTAGCATTATCTAGAGTGACTTCTGCAACATGATTAAAGATTTTGATACTTGATGATACTAGGAGAAACACCAACAAAACCAAGAATGTTGTATACAAAGAAATCTTTGATAACATATAAATCGAATGCCGGTAGGCTGTAGCTTGATTTTAGCATTGTTATATTAATACTTACAGGTTAGTCATGTGCTATTAATTTCATTCTTAAATATTATTTAAACATTATTATTTACTTATTTTTTTAATTACTTCACATATTATTATGAGTATCAAGAACATATCACAATTGAGGCCTCCAGGTCAAAATCAAACAATAAAGCTCAGGATCACAAGAATATGGAATTGTTATATTCCAACTTCACAAAAACTCCTTGGTACAACATTCTAAGCAACAGAATCAAAGGTATTTCAAATAATGTATTCTATTAATATAAAATAAATTGTGCTTTTAAAAAACACCACTAACCACAATAATACTTTTGTTAGGGTGATACAATTCATGTTCAAATCAGAGAAAATGATTGTCCAAGCTTTCAAGATCTACTAATTAATGGACAAATATATCAGATATCAAGATTTCAAGTGGTTAAAGCAAATCTTAGGAATTTATCAACCACACGAGAATTCATCATTTTTTCACTTCTAACACAATATTGAAGATAATCACTGATGATCCTATGCCTTATCCATGATATTATTTCCAATATATGAATCAGGGATAATGGAAGCTTATGCAAATTCTGATAAGTATTTAGTAGGTAAAAAAAAAAATCCTCAATTCCCTTTTAAATTTAAATTTTGAACTACATTTTTACAATATTTTCTTAATGTTTCTAACATATACATGTTTATTTATAAACATGTAGATGCCAACAGTACTTTAATTTCAATAGGCTCAGTTGAGACTGTTGATAAGTACTCGTGTTATAGTAATACGAAGTATTATTATCTTACATTGAGCATTACTTTTCTTAGATTTTATCATTAATTTGTGTGCATTTGTGTGCTTTTGTGCATTGTAGGGTTGTGGAGCCAATTTGGAGAAGAAAGAAGCAAGAATAGGTTATGTTCACCATTGTTGAGGAGTTCTCAGACCAAGCAAGGAATAAGGCACGAGGCTAGACTTGTGGGTGTGTGCCAACCTTTATTGGAGGGGCACAAGTGCAGTCATATTCACAAAAGTCTAACTCGTGTAACATTGGAGAACTTCGCCAATGAAAAGAAATGAAGTAATCGACATGATCTACTGTTGATTGTATGCCCAATTCAATGGCCTTGATGAAGAATGATGAATTCGGGAGCATTCCGGCGAGAAACTACTGTAGCAGCACTGTAGCTTTCGGCTAGAGTTTGGAGAGGTTCTTGGAGGTCTTTGGAGGCAATTATACAGCATCTGTATCGACATCCTTTGGAAGATAGCTATTAGGGGAGTTTTCATCGGCGTCGATTCGGCGAGGTGTGCCCTAGGCTTGACAAGAGATTCGTTGGGGAAGACTTGCGAATCCACAAGACCATCGATACGATCTACAAGGGGGTTTCTTTATAGTTTTTATGCTTATGTTCTTAACCTCTTTATTGACTTTGTATTGCTCCATGGAGGGCTAAACCCTAGTGGGTATTCGGACTTGTAAACCCTAGGATGATATTGTTTCTATGACTTTTATTATGCTTTCTTAATTGATGCTTTTAATTGAGTTCCAATCTTGCATGTTAATTGTATTGATTTTCCCTTAGCCGTGACACTAGGGTTGAGAATAATCTCGGTTATCCTTTGAAGGTGCGACAACTTCTATAGGATTAGACTACCCGAGATTGGAGAGGGTCGCGAGGGTGAGTCGAGAGGTAGTGAAACGTCACCTTTCCACTTGGTGTGATTTTCCCTACCTCCGTGTTCCAAGAGTTCTTTGCGGTCAAAGTAGAGTAAAGTGCTAGGAGATGGACTCCCCTGACAAAGTAAAGGGTGGTAGTGAATCTAGTGCTGGGGCTTAACTGAGACTAGGGTTTTTTCACTTGGACCAAAGGGTTAGAACTATACTTAGGGACATGGTCTTTCACTTGGAATCCCTAGAACCCCTAAGCAGTTCCACATAGTGTAAGGCTTAGGATAATGGACTCCCCTGGGGCTTAGTTGACAGGTCGACGAGAGTTAAGGGTCGTAGTGAAACCTAATGCCGGGCATAATGTTAGAACTAGTCACGATTGACCTTAGGTTTGGGGACCGTGTCCTTAAGGATTTCCACGACTCATTAGACATCAATTAGAGGGTATAATACTAGTCTTGCACTAGAAGCATTAGTCCTAGGGGGAGCTTTGTCCGAGTACCCCATCTTTATATCGATTACCTCTCCTACCTCTATTGTCCTTCTTGTATTATTTTACTTTTTTTTTCTATCTATACATATTAATTTCTCTCACCATCAATTCCCTTCATAGCTAAATAGCGATAACACTTGTTTCTGAACACTATTCCCTATGGATACGACTACCCACTCACAAGGGTATTTTATTACTTCGACAACCCCTGCACTTGCGGGGTACACACGCAAGGGGTGTGTCAACTATTCAGCTAGCAAAGTTTGAGAAAACAACGAAAGAAAGGGACATTTTCATTAGAGAGACAAGGTAACAAATACAAACACTTCAATTATTTTTATCCATAATGCATACATCTATTTACATAATTTTGCTAAAAAACAAAAGTGGACAGGAACTTAATATAACTATATGGGAATCATGTTTTCCCCAACTAAATGAAGAGGATCTACTTCAAATACAGCCAAGGCCTATTCTCCTTATGTTGGGATTGTGGTTAAGACATTTCAAGGTAAGTTTAAAAGCTTAACTATATTCACATATGTAAGAGAAATGTGGTAATACTTTAAATTATTGTTCCGGAATTATTGATTTGGCTTCTACTTCTGCAACAAAGGTCTATATAAATCTAGATATACCCGCAACAAAAGCCATTCAAAAATAGTAAGTTAAACAATAAATAATTTATAGTTTTATTAAAAAAAGAGTTTCCAATTAATAAAACATTACCTATGAAAAAAAGGCAGTGAACGCAAGACCAACATGTTCAAACACAAGGTGAAGATCCAACATTGCAACAATGGATTGAACAAGTTAAATATGCAACAATTAACAAACTACTGAATTTCGGCCCAACAATAATCGGTGTAAGTATTAATATCTTTTGAAATAAATCTTTTTAGACCATACTATATATATATATATATATATATATATATATATATATATATATATATATATATATATATATATATATATATATATATATATAATCTGTTACTATGAAACTTTGATTTAGTATTTAAATTGTTTTTTTCCCAGCCAACAATGTTCAAATGTGATAAATCAATTGAAAAAGTGGATATATCTCAAGGATGGTTTTACTACTCTTGCAATGTTTGCAAAAAAAGACTTAATGAGTTGCATGATAGTTATTCATGCCAAGATAATGGAACTCAAATTCCAAAGCTAATGTACGTAAATACACCATTAAAATATAGTTATTTCCCACAATTTTGATAGGCTTTAACTAAATCATTATGTAACAGGATGAAGCTGCCAATGATCGTCAAAGATGAAACCGGAGATATGGAAATAACAACCTTTGATAAACAAGTAGAGTCGATGACAAATATCAATATCACTCTAATGAATGCCACTGAACAAATTTCCAAAACAAAAATCCCAGATAAAATAAACAGCATTATTAACAAGAAATTGACACTGACTGTTGGTCTTTCACAACAATCAATTAGAGATGATCTCCTCAATTACAGAATTTACAGATCCAAACCTATTGTTTCACATGGAGAGACCTTTGCAAAAGCAACAACTTCACAACTGACACTAGTAGGGCCAAGCAAGCAAAAAAGACTAGAAAATGAAGATCCAATCAACAAACATGAAACTGCTAAAATGATAAAATCAACATCGATCACAACTTCAAATACTAGACAATTCATAGCTAGAAGAAATCCTAGTAAACAAGCAAAAAATCATGCCTCCATGAAGAAAAAAGTAAGCCCTTATATATATATATATATATAATATTTTGATAACTAATCTCTACCACCAATTTTTCCATATTTTACAATTGGAAAAATATAGAAATAAAACCTATGTTTTGCAATAATCTTAACTTTAAAAATGCATTTTAATGTTACAAAAATGAGTTCCAAGCATATATATATATATATATATATATATATATATATATATATAAAGATGATGAACATAAATAAAAAAGAAAAAAAACCTCTCATGTTTCAGTAAAGCTATTTTTTAAACAAGATTAATTTGAATGTTTATATATCATATTTAAAAAAAATGATTTCATTGTTCATTAAAGAAAAACACATGCACATGCATGTACATCCATACACACACATATGAGCAGTTATGAAAGCAATATGAAAATAAATCCTGTAAATGATTTTGATTTTCTATATATTTAGTGGATATTTTTTTTATGTATTTGTTTATTTATTTTTTAAAAAATTACAAATAACTAATGCAAATCACATTCTCACTCATTTTTTGTACATGTTATCCAAACAACACAATGCACGTCTATGGCAACATTAATTGAGATCATGCAATTTTTTTTATAAGTGAATAAACCATTGAAATTGTGATAATGCTTACCTTATTATTTGATAAAGTGGATAAACCAAAGTGTATTATTTTATTGGTGACTTTTTTTTATTGTGATAATGTAGTTCGATATTTGTGATTATAAATGTTTTTCTTATTCATATTTTCACTTTATTAACAATTTCATGTCCTCAATATTGAATTTATTAAGTAAATGTTGTTATTTACAAAAAAAGAAAAATGCAACTACGACTTAAATTAAACAAGTATTTTTTTTAAGGTTATATTTGTTGTTTTCTTCGTTTCATACCTTGCTCAATTGTTTATGTCATTGATCCATTTGCTTAAACATTGTGTGGACATAGGTGTTGTATTGTATTAAGGATTAAATAGTTACATATTGGTATTACATAACTAAATTAAAGACTGCTTTGGTATTACATGGCTAAAGTAAAGCTATTGTTCTGATAAAATTGATCACATTATTATTCTTGGATCTAATTTTTTTCCCTATTTATTACAGGTCATAACCCAGGTTGTTCATAATAATATGATGGTTACTGCACAGTGGTTTTAATTTTGATAATGGCCTTTCTAAATCTTCAATGCAAACATGTGTTGTTCATTTTATTATTACTATGTTGTAGGTTTTCATGTTGTTTAAACCCAAGTTTATAGCAGGGATAATTTACAATAAAAGTTTGTAATAAACATACAAAATATTATGCTTTCCTTTTATAAAATCTACAACTGTAATATTTAATAAACCTATGCTATTAAAAATATTTCTTAGTTGGCATTCATTTTTTAAAAAAAAAAAAACTCTCTAAAAACTTGCATCAATCTTCATCATACATGATTCCATGGAAAGACTTAAATGAGAATTTTACAAATAAATGACTTATCAAAAAATATAGAAAAACTGAGTTGTTAAAAAAAATATACAAACCCTAGTTCCCACTTCCCAAAAAATAAATGCTATGGCAAACCCTTTGAGCTAAAAATGGAAGAAAAAAAAAATTTTTTTAAGGTTCTGAAAAACAAGATCCCCATACCTTTTGAAAAAGTGTAATATTTAATTCTAATTAAATTTAATTTAATTAGAAATTATATATGGACATCAAGATCAATAATTAATCAAGTAAACATAGTATGAAATAATTATATTAATTCTTTGTATCTAAGCTTACTGTCTTGATGGTATAATTTTTTTTTATATGTGAAACAAGAGCATCAAATGTGTCAGAGAGATCACGTGTGAGAGATGGAATCATACTATATAAATTTATTATATAATTTATTCATTAAATGAAAATAGTAAGTACAAATCACGTAAAGCCACAAAACACCAGTTGTCTTATGAAATTAATAATCAACAATGAAGCTCTTTTACTGTTGTTGAAGCTGAGAAAGTCAAGATTCTGCTAAAGATGAGGCGCATAGGATTATAGGAATAATAAATACATGCTTGTCAATAACCCTATTCTTGCTGAAATCATATATGAATATAACTTTAAAAGAATAGATAATATAGACATTAGAGTCAAGATAGCTATCTGAATTCAAGTATTAGATTGTACATGTGATGACTGTCTCTAACTTTTATTCTCTCACACTTTGTCCACAATCATTTTCTTATATTTCATACTATAGATATGTATGCTAATAGATATTAATCCAAATAAAATTTATATATGTCAATTGTTAGTGTTATTAATAATTCTAAATAAAAATAATTATTTAGAACTCTGAAAGAATACAATTTTATGTTTATGTATTGTAATTTGGTTTTGTTGTTTCTTTTTATTGTTTTAAAATAAATCAAGAAATAAATATTTCCTTTTAAAATTCAAAGTTTGCTATATTGTTTCTCTCTCTCTCTCTCTCTCACACACACACACACACATATATATATATAATATTTTTTGTTAAGTCGTAATAAAAAAAACAACATAACTCAAATATTTCTGTATCCAAAATACACAAATATTACATTGGATGGTTGCTTATGCAACTTCATATCCAGAAAATGTCTTCCCAATAAAGATGCGATTGTTATTAGGGTATAGTCACACCACTTCTTTGGAAAGTATGATATTTTCTTAATCAGTCTTCTTTTGGATTTTATCATAATTTTTACAATTTAAATTACATTTTTTTTAAATGTACAAATTGAAAACAAATCTACTCTTCTTTTAAGAAAATCTGACAAAATATGATAAATATCTTTGACTAAACAAAAAATAATAATATAAAAATTTAACCAAAGAAAAACAATACAAGGCAACCATATATATAACACCTGATAGAAATACAGTCATTTTCCGAAACAATCATCAGCCTCCTAGATCAAACGTGGTAACACTCCAACAAAAAATACATATCATCAGCCTAAATTCCCTACGGTTCCAAGATCCTCTTTTACTCATCCTTCCTTATTATTATTGTTCAAATGTCAACCTGTTTGTTTTTTTTTTTTTTAGCAATAAAAAAACATATTATACTTACAGCTTTAAGTTATCTTTCCTTATAATGATTTTATGCAATTTACAGTGTTAGTAAAGCAAAACAAAAGAAAGAGAATGAGTACATTTAAATTCAAGACAATTTGAGTTTTTTGCAGTAGTAACCTAGGAAAGAAAAAGAGTCACCAAGATGCTGCCATTGATCTTGGCAAAGATCTAGCTTGGCTTCTTCTTTTTACTTAATTTCAATTGCTCTTTTCATCACTCTCTCTTCCTTTACATTTTTTTCTCTATTATTGTTTTTATAATCAGATAGCCTATTCATTTTTGTGTGGGCAACTACAAATATGTTAAATAACCTAGCAAATTCCTTCTGGTGATTAAAAACATTAATTTAGCATATGGAGGAGGCAATATTGGATTAATGGGCTTGATATCTCAAACTGTCTTTGATGATGGAAGATATGTTCTTGGATATGATTTTTTTTTAAAAAAAATTATTGAAAGGGCATTCATTTTTAAAAAAAAACTGAAGATATTAACCTTTTTTCCCCCATAATCTCAGTATCATTCCCAAAGCTCTAATGGATAAAGAGGTATAAAAATTTTTTATTGATTTTATGACAAACTCTTCAAAAACAAAAACTCAAACCACAAATACTAGTGGCTATTCAGTATTATATTGGTTTGTGAATTTGTCATATCATTGGCATCACTATAAGAGAAGTAAATTAGTTGCAGATATGCACCAAAGGAAAGCAGAGATGGCTAACAATTCTGATGCAGTTATTGCTATGCTTGGTTAGTGTATAGGCTATACTACCTATCAATCAATATTGAACATAAATCAACCTTCTTCCTTGATTTGGATAAAAGAAAATGAAAAAAATATAACGTTGTTCACTATGCAATGTCTCATTTTGTAATCACTCTTGGATAACTATTATGGATTTTTTCCCTTGAAATAAAAAACTAAAAACACACCAAAAAAAATACACTCATGTCAATTTTAATTATTATGCAGGAGGTTATGGGACTCTTGAGGAACTTTGTGAAGTAATTACCTGGGTACAATTAGGCATACATGATAAGCCTGTAATTTGATTCCAATTATACACTTACACAATGAAAATTATAAAAAAAAATAACAAAATTATTCTTTGTTTCAGATCGGATTGCTGAACATTGATAGCTACTACAACTCATTGCTTTCGTTCATTAAGCAAGCTGTAGAGGAAGGTTTCATAAAACAAGGTGCACATCATATCGTTGTCTCCGCTTCAAATGCAAAGGACCTAATTGAGAATTAAACTCGAAGTAATGTTTACATATGTTTTTGAAAAAAAAATTACTAAATATTAGTTTCTAAATAATTATTGCTAATGTGTAAAAAATTCTACTGAAATGACAGGACTACTACCCATATCTTGAAGAAGTGTCATCAAAACTAAATTGGAACTCTAAGCAGCTTGAACAATCCCAAATAAGTGTAATTTCTACTTAAATATAAAGATATAATGAAGAACAACATTATAGACAAATATGACCAATTGTAGACTTTAACCTATATGTGAAAATATCAAGTTAACTACAAATGCATCTTGGGCTAGGCATGATTTATGAAAAAAAATATAATTTCATATAACTATAATACTTGCATATCGATTAATAAATACAAAACGAAATGCATAACTAACTGATTTAGTGTGATTATCATTCAGAAGCAAATGTAACACTAAATTATCCATGAATTAGTTAGTATAGCATAATTTTTATTATATCTTCCCAAATAACAACTTCACATGACTTAATTAAAAAAAAAATGTTCACTAATGCATTATTCTTTTAAGGGTTGAAAATACTACTACCCATAAAATAAAAATAAAAAAAAAAGAAAAGAAAGAGAAAGGGTTAACCCAAAACCATCATCAGATCTATGGAGTTGACTCATCGAAGGACAATGCCGAAAAGTCTCTCAAATCAAATTCATTTCCTAAAACCCCATATTTAATTACTCTGATTGACCTCAACCTTCCTGCTACCATGGATGATGATGTGGAACAAACCACTATCTCTAATGCGCATCCATAAGGACAACTATGAATGAAGTGGAGCTATTTGATTATGTACCCTTTTGTTTTACTATTTTGAGTTGATGATGAGAACTTGAACAACTTTTTCCTATGTTTAATGCATAAAGAAATCCTTACGAAGTAGATAGGTTTTTTATCCAAACTTATTATAGCTCTTCTAATAAACTGCAATTATCAACAGATTAAATATTTATTATATTTAAAGTTTTTTTTTTGTGTCCTAAGAAAAGGAAAAAATATGAATAAATAAAATAACATATAAATTTAAAAGAGGAAAAAATGATTTTATATATAATCCTGTAGCATCAGCACGGGTCTCCCACACTAGTCTTTTTTATTTCTATAAGTATTTGTAGGCTAACATTGGACTTTGCGATATGGATTTAGGACTCTTTGTTGCCCTATAGGACTAGAGATGTTCATTAGGTTATATAGGCCAAGCCTTTCCTGGAAGAGCTCCGCCACCGACGCATGACATTATTTCCTCAACATTGCTTGGCCTGGCCCACTAGACATCTCTTTGTAGGAGACTGAAGTGTTAGTTTTCTTCATCACAACACTTGTATTAATTAGTGCTTCAGGACTGCTATATTGTATTTTTAGACTGTTGTTATCTTCGTTATGTGCATAAGGATACATTTCAACAAGCTTTCTTAGTTGATATGAGAAGGTATTTGTGCATCAAATCATTGAGGCTATTATTATTCATGTGTGTGTGTATGTTGGAGTTTTGCTTTATAAACGTGTGGGTCCTCCTTGTTTGATGAACCGAGTTCTATGATTTTGTTCTTTAGTTTGGTGAGCTTAAAAATTCAAGTAGGTAGATGACAATGTGGGAAACAGATGTTGTGACAATATATATATATATATATATATATATATATATAAGTGATATGATTTGTTAATTTTGTTTAATATATTTTTTAGGTTAATGTATTAGATTGGTATTTATTTTCATAGTAAATAATGGACATACATAGGTCAAGGTAATTAAACGTTTAAAAGCAAAATTTCAAAAGAAAAACTCTAATTTGTTGAATAAAAAAAATATATTTCATTTATTTATTTTTAACAAATATTCATATGAGATGTTAAAAGAGTAACAATATAAAGAAATTAAAAAGCTTTCATTTATAATAAAAAAATGTGGACTATAGATTAATTTTGGAAATGTATATATATATATATATATAGGCTATTAAAAACGACTATATAGAAAAATCAGAAATTTAAAAATAATTAGATTAGAGTACATGTAGAATTGATTAAGCAATATGTTACAAAAAAAAAAAAACTCATGTTTGTCTAGTAGATAATCAATATATTCAGTTGCCAATTTCTAATATCTAAATTAACTAAGAATAATAATGAAGGAGACTGAAGAATAGTATTGCAGTTCAACACTAAATTTCTATGTCTATGAGGTCATGCCCAAAGTGAATTTATAATCCACTAGCTAAAAAATGATAGAATACACAATGTCACTAAAATTTTGAAAATTTAAACTCCCATTACAAATTCTCAGTCCCAAATATGTAAACCTAGCGATCACATTGCAAAAGACCCTCCTTAGCTAACCTCCCATTAGTCTCAATCAAAATTGACACAGATTTCCTTCAATAAGATATCGAAAACAATCACAATAAACAATAAAGACTCTCTCAAAATAGAATTATGTATAACTCAATTTCTAGAAACACATAATCTTTGTAAAAAACACTTCTATAGACCACCAATCCAATGAAATATCATATTATCCTCTTCTAGTTAACGTGAGTTATGACTTAGGCATATAACGTTTACAGAAAAGTTGAGTCATAACTTGTATAGCAACAATCATTCCTTGCCGAATCTTGAACAATTGCACCTCCTAAAAATTAGCAGAAACTTATATATTGGAAATTGGAAATTGAATCTAGTATTATTTATATCTATATACAAGGAATCATAAAAGACCTATGTAACATGGAGATGCCATTCAGGTCATAAGAAGAGTGGCAAATAATTGAGGGTCTATCACTTACTGCATCCATGGCTCAAAAAGATACTCTATATACTCTATAAGATGACATGCATTGGAAGAAGGCAATAAATCTTGAAAAATAGGTCTAATTCTCATTAAATCCAGTTAGTTTAAAAAAAAATCATAATGCCAACACCTAAAAATACAATAAAGAAACTATTATATTTAAAACCTAACAGCTCATTATCTTTAATTTAAAAAAGTCTAGTGGAGAAAAGATATACAATTGATGAAGCATTAAGCATTAAATTAAAAAAAAATAATTCTTTAATTTATTATAATAAATAACTTTTATAGATTTTTAAAAAAATTAAGATTTTAAAATTAATAAAGAAGCCTCTAAAATTCAAAAGCCTAAAACAATTGTTTTCAGTGACTTTTACCCTTGAGAATACCCTTGAGGATTGAGAGACCACTGCTGACTAAGAACGAGATCAAATATTGATATGTTTATTCTCATAAGATAGTTTTTTTAATATTTATTTTTCTTATTTAGTAGTTATAATGAAATTTGACAAAATAATAATAATAATAAAAGAAAATTAATATTGCGTGAAAATCATTCTATTTTGATTTACTTTGCATTGTATATACATTTTAAAACAATAAATTATGAAAAACTATTAAGCCAAAAGGCCCAAAACCATAAAGAAAAATGAAATATGATTTATGCACTCTTAAGAACTAATAAATAACAGTCCCACATCTCATGCGAAAAAGCATTTTCGTTCAAAATCCTAAAAGAACTTCATGAGAATATTTTCTTCCAAAATTTGTTATCCATCATAAATATAAAACCTCCATATAACCAAGCAAAGATGAAACAAATCCCGCTGATCTTTCTATAACCTTTTTATATCTAGTTTTCTCATCCAAACACACAAAACCATGCAACACAAAAACTTGATTCTTGAAGCATCACAAACTCCAAGTTTATTAATAAAAACTTTTATATAAAACATCTATTCATGCATCCCAAAGAAATTAAAGGTCCTTAATAAACTTGCAAGACCAAAGAGATATCATTCAGAGTAGAGGGAATTGGAAAGGATATACAAAAGGCAAAGACAAGTGAGGTGACTCCATGAACCTCCTTCCTGCTGCCACCTCAATGACCACCTTCTTCAGTGGCCGGAGAATCTCCACAACTAGCCTCCATTGAGCTCGTGACCAATGCACAAGACGACGTAACATGACTCTTCGTCGTCGCCGACTTCCTAAGCGCACCGTGCCACCTTGGCACCTCCTCTTTTTCGGTCCTACAAACCTCCTCTCTCTACCACAACACCACCTTATCATCGCCGGAGCCTTCCCAGAGATCCCCGGAGGCAATGCAATGCAAAGTACCTTGGCCATGATGGTGTCAAGCTTTTAATGGTGCTGTGGTTTAGTAGCCTTTGTTGTTCTTTTATAGTGCAAAGGTATAGAGAGTTGGAAAGCATGGGGCTTATGATGTTTATGATGATTAGTATTGTGATTCCTTTGATGATGTGATGGCCCCATGCATTGTAAGTTAATCAGTGTTTTGGAGTAGAGGGTGGTGATGGCAATGATGTAGGAGTGCAAATGGAATAAATAAAGGAAGGAGATATAGAAATCAAAGAGAAGGAATCTGATTAAAAGTATTGTTTGCTTGCAAAGCATTGCTTAAGGCCTACTCTTTTATGTGGCTTTGCACATGATGGGAGGGCATATAAGTAAGGGATCAATTCATGAAGGAATTTAGGGAGACTTCCTAATAAGGAATGGGCTATATGTAATGCTAAATTCTAGCACGGGGAAGGCTTTTAAGTATGATCAATTATATCTAGCTTGTTTTTATATAGCTGGATTATTATGTAGAATATTTATATTGTTATATAATTATTGGTTACCCTATAATTATTTAATTATTATATATAATAGTCCAAATAGGGTATGCAACCATTTATTTAGCAAAGTATTAACATAGATGTCTTGCGTATACTTGTAAATCTGATGAGTTCTTTTGTATTTGTCATTTAAAAATTTGTGTTTCAGGTTTTTTTTTAGATAAAGAAAGGTTGATATGTATTTACCTCATTATCTTCAAATTATTCCTAACAATGAACTTTCTTTATGAAATTGGTTGATTAGATGATAAAAATTCTCAAAGGAAAGAAGCAATTCTGAAAAAAAAAGTGAAAGGAGTGATCATCATATTTCATTTCCAAATCGTTGTAAGATTAGTAAATAAAAATAAGTTCTTACTTATTCATTTTAATTTTATGTAATTCATGTTTCTTGTATCTATTTTTTATAAATTGATCTCAAAGCCTCATATATTTATAATATGCTGATTTTGTTAAAATATTTTTTAGGAGAGGCTATGAGAGATTCATTAAGTAGAAAGATCATCATAAAGTTAAATTTCTCTGAAAAAAAATAAGACTGTCATGACCATGTGTGGAGTTTAGTTTATGAAATGCTATAGCATTGAACTAATCCATGAAAATTAGAAATATCAATATTATTGACAATAATGTGATAATACGAACAAGATGCTATATATATATATATATATATATATATATATATATATATATATATATATATATATATATATATTGTTATGGTCAATGTTGGTATAGCTCAATAGGAGTTTCATACTGGAGATTGGGAGTTCAAATCCCTTCCCGGCGTAACTAAATATATGAAATCTGCACCAACAAAAGAACATGAGGAATTGGATCAACTAGATTAATCCTGATATATGCCAACCACCTTACCCTTATGATTGTTGCTTTGCAATTATGCTTCTTCCAGGACCCACCAGAATTAAATTACCAGTAACATTATCATATGGTTGAGAAATAGAAAACTTATACTAATATCAACTTGAGTATTATCTCTAATACAAAAAAACATTCTTGATAATAATACTAATAAAATGGAGCACTTATAATCATATGAAACTCTTAGCAAGATAAGAGAACACAAAGGACATCTCACCAGAAGCTTGTACCATTATGAACATATATATTTCTTAATCCAGCTATATTGAAGATTGGATCAGCACTACAAGACGTATGAACTACATCCTCCTAAGTTTGGCCACATCCTTATAACTCTAAAATAGTCCTTAAATGACTAGAGGTGCTGTCTTATTGTGATATGAAGGGAGCAGTGACAGCTACTAACTCTCTTCTTGTTTCCTTGGCCACCATCAAGATCAGGGATAGAAGATTTGAGTTGGATGGTTTCTCTGAATTTTAGTGTATGACAATCTTAATATGAAATCCTTTTGTCTTCATGCATGGTGCCAATATATGCGTGTGCAATTTCTCAATGATAATATATTTGCAAAAGATCACAACTAATAATTGATCAAGCTAATTTCTTTTTTGTATATTCTAATTTGCATAGAATATTGAAATCCTTAAAATTCTTAGTTCTTATAGAGAAATAAATTAAGTGTAGTTCTCAAAACATTGGTGATGGTTTCAAGTGAAACGGTAAGGATAAATTATATACAATTCCTTCTTAAAAGTTTGAATTTACCAGTTAGTCACTCTGACTTTAATTTGTGATTTACTTTTATATCATTCATTTTAAAATAAGTTACTTCTAATTAAGGACAAGATACATTCTTGTTTAATTTTAAGGTGGTATTCCAAAGATCTGATAAGATTTGAAGTGCAATCTTGTATTTCCATCATTACAATTAATCGGAGGGACAAATTCTTAGATTTGAAATGTGCGCAATCTTGTATTTGCATCATTATAATTGAAGAGACAAACTAGGAAGGGCCTGGACCACATTAATTCTTCTATATATTCATTGCAACAATGGGCTTCTCTATCATTTATTTTCAAAGATCGACCTAAATAAGGCTTATTCATCAACCAACAATTGTCATTAATTGATCTAAATGCTAGTATCGCTTTTGTTATAGCATTATAGAACTTTGACAAGCAAGTCTTCTCAACAATGATAGAGTCCTCAACTTCATTAGAGATTTCATCCTCTACGTGATAAGTGCATAATTGGACATATTTTTATCTGATTTTCTACGATTAATTGGCATGAATTATAGTATTCATTTGGAAGACGATGCCTAACAGGATGTAAACATTGATTGTAGATCATAGTTTACGCATAATGAGCAGGAGGGAGCTAAAAGAATTGACTTTGAAGCAAAACAAGGAAGAAAGAGAGCTCTCGACATCAAGAACAAGAGAACATGCCAAATAGAACATCTTACGGCCACTTTACAACCATCACTTATAGCCGTAAGCCTAATCCAGAGAACCTTGCTACCATGCTTATGCTTGTAAATAGAAGCATAACTGACAAACAGAGGGCCTCACGGGCAGGACTTACACCTGTAAGCCGTGTCACACCTTGACCCAAAGCCTGGTAAGTGACAACAGCCGCAATATTCTGAAATAGGTGATGGACAAGTTCACCACTCCTGCACATCGCTAGGCTACTGATATCCTGTTAACAATTTTCTATAAAAAAATAGAAAATACAAAACATAGGGATTTTCTCAACCTTCGAGCCGACAAAGGTTTATATATGAAATAAGTCGAAGTACAAAGAATACATAAAGTTTACACGATGAAGATAAAAATACAAATCTCCAAAACACCCTTTGTAGGTCCCCTACTACAATGCCAACAAAAGTCAACCTATAATGTAAGCGAATCGAGATGTTGAAGAACTGAGCATAATAACACGATAAGCTGGCCAAGCCTATAAAAAAAGTATAAAGGAGATATTATGAGTAGCAAAGTTACCTAGTGAGTGGATAGGTAAGAAGCAAAATATATAATTATAGATAAACAAAGAACTAGAAAAC
Source organism: Dioscorea alata (assembly GCA_020875875.1). Lineage (NCBI taxonomy): Eukaryota > Viridiplantae > Streptophyta > Magnoliopsida > Dioscoreales > Dioscoreaceae > Dioscorea > Dioscorea alata. The sequence goes on from CM037020.1 coordinate 31,743,391, forward strand.
ATGTTTTCAAATCCCAAACATTGAAGGAAAACAAGAACAACAACAAAAATCATAAACCAATTCTAAAGGTTTACCAAAGATTTAGCCTTAACCTAGACTTAGCCATGGCTAAGTCCGGGCCCACCAGGGCTATTATCCTTGGTGTTGGCCATTGAGATCACACACGTGGTGAATCATGATATCTCGATTTTACTAGAGGTATCCATGAGTATTTCCCATTAGGTTTTTTCCACGCCTCCTAAATGGGTTCAAATATACTGGTCACCCACGCTGCCACTCTATAGGTTGGACCATGAGGACCCTTACTGTAGTAGGCAGGAGCTCTTTTACCTCTTTCGCATGACCAAGCGCCGCGTCATCCACCTAGGGCATACGCTGGCAGACTACATTGCACACAAGGGCCACCACATGAGCCTCAGTGCAATATTCACCAGGCCGTATATCACGCGGTTCGTACAAGGGATAGAACTCTTAGAGTGCCTTAAGGGTCTCAACACCATTAGCTAGCATTCCAGCTCCCCTAGGGATCAAGACTCACTGCTCTATGGTTATGATCACCCAGCGTGGTTCTCGATGCATCCTCGTTCCTAGCATCACCGAGCTTCTACCAGTCTGAGGCGAGGAGTCAGACGATGAGTCTGGTGCAGTGCCTCATCGATCTCATTAGCCACAGCTCCAACTAGCCCCACAGCGCCTCCCCGACGCCAAGCATAGATCCAAAAGCTGTGAGTTGAGATCCAATAGCTCAAGGCAGACCAGCAGGTAATCGTCATCTCCCAAGCATCGATTGAGGTTGACCTCGACCGTGCCCTGGACATTTTGAGCTGACTGGTCCCACCTCTACCAGTTGCCACTCCATCGATGACTCCACACCCGCGACAACCGACTTTGCACCCTTAGAGGACTCCGCTGAGCTTCAGTCTTTAGTTTTCATTTTGTATCTTTTATTTTTCATTACTTGTATAAGTTGTATTCATCTTATATGGCAAGGGTTGGACTTGCCAGTTTTGTACTTATTTTTTGACATATTTGTGGATTTTTATTTATTAATTTATTGTTAATTTTCTTTTATTGAGCTTTAATGCTTTCACTTGGCTTCACAGGACTAGTAATGCAACACCCAACGCCCTCAACCTAAAAGGGATACTCACTCGGTCTTTTTTTAACCTTGACTGAATCCCTACCACTTGTGCACAATAAGGAATGCACCATGTCGGTTCAAGGAGTATTATCTATTTGATTTAAACCAAGAAGTAATCATTTGTCATCCACCTCCCATATTATTGTTGCATTGCCACCTCTTTTATTCTCGTATGCATAGATTCAGGGCAATGTATTATTTTAAGTGTGGGGGAGGGGCTTAGGATTATTTGAACTCTTTTACATGACAAGTTGTTGACTTGTGAAGGTGCACTTAAATGATAAGTAGGAGTTTCTTAGTATAAGGGTGGACACATGCTAAAATGTTCATTTTTGGGTTTTATTTTTTATTTTTTATTTTTAGTTTTTGTTGATCTATTATGGGTTATTTATTCAAATTGAAGCACGTAACCTCTCTATTGTAGCAACTTAGACCTCTGATAACTTTTTATAATTTGTCTTTCTTTAAACTTCAAGTGAAATAAGTGTGAAAATTTTTTAAATGTGAAAAGAATTATGTGAAAAAGAAATGATAGGGATGGAAAGAGCTACCTCTATTAGATGTATAAAGCTACTCTCGATATGTCGGATACTATGTATGCCCTAACGAGAAAAAGGGTTGTCTCTTTAGGTGAGTGAAAGCTACCGTCCTCTAGAAAGATGTGGAAAGAGAAGTCTTATTCTGTTGATCATCCGGCATTGATTATGTTGCTAATGTGGCTTATTCTTCACTTGCCTTTGCCAAAATGATTCTCGTTCGCAGCTGTTAGACTGTCCTATTGCCTCAGTTATAACCTGTGGAACTACATGGCCATAACGAGAGCAATACCTCTCATACAATTGAAAATGTTGTGACCTAACATTTCCAACAATTGTACTAACATCAATAAAGATGTTAGATTTGAGTCCATATCATTGAATCTTTAACTCACTCATGGCCCATGATTGCGAATCATGACCTCCATTAAACCCTAAGAACTTATAATAAGGTTCTAAATATGCAAATAAACCTTCTAATTTCTACCTAGGATATAAAACAAATGTAACTAAAGCAATAGGAGGTATATCTCTATAATAGCTAATCCACTTTTCATTTCCATAGGCCCATAACTAATTGGGAACCCAATCTAAACTTCCACAATTATTTTGCAACATCAATAGCACTATACAAAAATAAACTTGTATGTGTATTAAACACTGAATGCAAATCTATAACTCTAGTAGCAATATTCTATTAATATTCAAATAAACTAAAACCAACAAAGCTTCATTAACAAAAACAATCAACAATGTCTTATAAGAAAATGTCACATTAAGAAGCAGATAAGTAGAGTTTCATCTAGTCTTAACATCTTTTGGGTTAAAGACCATTGTTTTATGAGGGTCATGTTCCTTCCTATATATGATACCACATCCCTTATTAGTCCAACAAATTATTTTAGGAACTCCAGCCTGGTTTGTGCACATAGGTTCAATACATGACAAGAACATCTAATATAAAAATATTTGTCCCCATATAAAGGCCTCAAATACTCTTATAAAGGCCTAATTGAGATCACACAAGTAGATGCATTATCAAAAAAAATTGAAAAAATCTTTAAAGTCAAACTTTATTCTTCGATGATTTCATGAATCATCCTATGAATATTATCAATGGTATGGGCCTTGCCCTAAAAGCAATGACTCACTTTTGAATAAATCCAATGTGCCATAATATCCACAAAAGAATTTTCATGGAATACGTCAACCCATTTATCAGAACATAAACAAATTGAAGAGGTACCAGCACGAAAATACTCACAAACTATTCTTTACCATGTTTGTATTGTTTGAAAATTGTTCTTTCAATAGTCCTCCTTCAAACCTTTTTGCATGCGGGTTGCAATGTCTAGCTCCTTGATACACTCTTGTACTTGATATCGCTCCACAAAGTTAAATGGCAAATGTTCCACAAAAATTGTCTCCACAATTTTGTCCCTATATTTTGGTTGAGAAAATGTAAATAAAGAAGAGTGAGAAACGGTACCTTTGTCTATGGCATATCTGTTTGAGATTTTGTCCGAGGATGTCCTAATTTGTACTAAATACAAAATTATTAAAATTACACCTTCCACAAGAATTATAGAAAAAAATAAACAAAATAAATAAATAAAATCCAAAAATATATATATATAGGGTATAGAGCTAAGGGAATTATAGCCAAAATTAAAAAAAAATTAACTTAATAACTAAGTAAATAAACAACATTATATATATATATATATAATTTTAAAAAATAATGCTAATTAAACATAGGCAAAATTAAATACCAACAAAAATATTTTAAACTTTACAGATCATACATTAAATATAAAATTGGCAAAATTAATAATGCTGGTAAATAAAGTAAAATTAACACTAATGAAAATAAAAAGTAAAATAAAAAATTCGCATTAAATTATTCTAATATAACTAAAAATTAAATAATACACCATGGTAAGTAAATAGAAATAAATCAACTACTAATAAAATAAAATTGAAATATTTGCATGAATTTACTAAATGCAATTATGGTTACCGTAAAAATTTAAATTCGTTAATGAGTGTAAAATTAGAGAGCTAAACTTATTAATTTGCAAAAGAGCTTGTGGGACTTGTAGTGGAAGAAAGCTGGTGGAGGAGTTTTTAGTAGAAGACACCGTGTAAGAGATTAGGAGTATTTAGAAGAAGTGCTTAATAATTTGACAAAATTAAGAAAATTAAGCATTTGGTATAAGTTTGGTATGGGATTGGTTGGTGGGCTGGTTCAGGAGTTTTTAGTAGAAGACACCATGTAAGAGATCAGGAGTATTTAGAAGAAGTGCTTAATAATTTGACAAAATTAAGAAAATTAAGCGTTTGGTATGGGATTGGTTGAGGTGGAGGGGTATCTATAGGGAAAGAATGGAAAAATGAAAAAAAAAATATTTTGAAATAATAATACAATAACCTAAAGGCATGTAAATGGCATTTAACTTTGTATGTTAAATTCCCTTCATTTATTTTATTATTTCTTTAAAACAAAATTAAATGCCATTGGGTTTTTTATTATTTTTTTTTCAAAATAAATGTGGCTAGAGGCAAGGACATATGCTCGCGTGCTAGCAGAGCTCGTGTTGGCCACCCAGGTGTGTGTAAAGCGCATGTTGGGCACGTACTTGCATTCAAACTTGCTAGTCATGCATGCACACTAACTTATATGCGTTCACAGTGCCCCGTACGTGCCCACGTTCCTACAAAACACGTTCTGAGCATGCATCGCTTGATAAGTGTTAAATTTATAATATATTTTAATAGATTGATTGAGGTTTCATTTCACAGTGCATCATGCATCTTTCTCCATGTTTTTAACTGAATTTTACTCTTTTAGTTCAACTTACTGCTTTTCATCAATTTTCTTGCAGATAAGTAGAGTTCAACCTTTACTCAAAACACGGGTGACCTATGGTATCTACCACACCCATGGGTAGTGGGTAGTGGTGCAAAAATTCAAAAGACTAAAACCATAGAAAAAGCACAACTCGATCGGACGTGTTAACTAACATAGCCATGCGTATTTGCCACCATCATAACCCTAATTTAACCCTCCTCTATCTAAGGCCAAGAAAGAGGACTTTCAAGTGATCTTTTGGCTACATAACACGGATATGATTTCTCTAAAAACTTGGTATCATCTAAAGCTAAAAGAAAAAGGAGAAAGTGGACAAAGATCAATGGGGATAAATGATCAATCTACAAAAATATCAAGCGTGAAGGATCAAGAGTTTCGTATTCCTTCTACTTTGACTTATTTAAAGTTTTAATGTATGATTGACCTAAACCTTTTGGCTTATAAATCGAATATGAGCAAATAAATATTTTGTTCTGAGTTTGGGATCAACCCAATATTTAGATACGTTTTGATGCATTGACTTGTATTTTAGTATTAATATTTATTTTCTTTTAATTCAATTTTATGCTACTTAATGCTTGTGAATGAGTCGAGCCCCTCATATTTGCATGATTTTAGACACCAAAGAAAGGACCAAAAGATGAACTAAGGTGTTCAAAACCCTAGAATTAAACATGAAATTAACTTAAAAGATCTAATTAGATTTGATTACCACGAAAGTAGAAGTTGTTCTAAGTTAGGTACCTCATTATATTCTGAAAAGAAATTGTGAGTATCGTAGGATATTAAACCTTCAAAGTAATTAGACTTAACCAAGAAAGAGTCAACACAAAGTCTTTTATTTATCATTGTAGTGAACCTTAATCCTAGAAGCCCTTGCATCCGAATTAGTCACCTAAGTCATTGATAGCCTTAGTTTTATTAGTTTGAGTTTTCATTGCTTATTATTTCCACGATTCGCATATATATGGATTCGTCCAAAAAACCCTAATTATAATAAATTGGTAGTTAGCAACAAAGTCCTGGTGGGAATTATATTTTATTTACTCATGTGCACTTGGAATATGCATCACTGCTCCCATGCATTTCTTTTATTTTTCTAAAAAACTGAAAATTTGAAGACAAATAACATATTTTTAAAATTAAATTTAATTTAAAAATAAATAAATAAATCTTAATAAATTAAACAATTTGAGACAACTCAAAATAATTTAAAAAAAATTGAATAATAAATTAAAAGGCTTCCACTTAATTCATTTCCACATCAAATTAAGTTATCGGCATATATTTTTAATTATAAGAGAAATTAAAATTCACATATTTATCCTAATATTTAAAGTTGTCACCCAAAATTTATATTTATATTTTAAGAAAAAATTATATTTGAAGTTTTTATTTATTATTATCATATCCACATAATCTAATCCTATCATTGAGTTTTTTTTTATGCATTACATGTAATTAAATAAAAGATTTCAAAGCACCAAATTTTTTGAGATCAATATTTTATTTATTGTAATTATTAATAGTGACTTATATTTTTTTATTATATATTATCATGATTTTGCCTATGGTCTAATTTTTACAAACATTGGTCCTAACTCGTCATGTTGTTAGTGAAAAGTATAATTAATTTCAGGACTTCTTAACTCTAGTTTTTGTTGTCGAATTTAAGCGCACTTTTAATCAGTCATGAAACTTGCATTTCAATATTTAGTGGAACAAGTTTTTATTACCTTGCCATTATTCAATAACGTTAAAGTTTATATTGATGTTGATAGTAGTGTACAACATTCATTTGTTATATATATATATATATATATATATATATATATATATATACCTCAAGCTTATAATAAAAGCATCCATGGGCCAAATGGTTGGGCTTTTATTTGTTTGGGAAGAGCTCTCGTGTTAAGAAAGCTTTGACTAGTAACAAGGCCAGCTACAATACGGGTCAATTACGGGTTGCCGACCTAGCCTGACCCAACAAATTTAATTGGGCTAGTTCTAGGCCAGGCCATGCCCCCTATATATATATATATATATATATATATATATATATATATATATATATATATATATATATATCAACATTATTTTAGAATATTCAGTTTATTAATAAATATTTTTCTTGAACAAATAAATTAAAATTTTTCATATAATAATTTACTTTATTAGGATTTCTATGTAATTAAAATTTTTCAAAAATATATTTTTTTAATTATTTACCTTCTATTAATTAATTTGGCTTACTATATACCTAATATTTAAACTTTGCCAAATATAAATAAAATTTTTATCAATATATTAATAGTTAAGATTTTCACTTCTATGATTAAATGAGTCACATCCATATGTAAAAATAACTTTTCTTTTTTCTTGATTAAAGAATTAAACATTTTATTTAAAGAATAGTCGGGAATTGATTTACTATCAAATTTAATGTTCTTTAATTATTATCACAAAATTTTCAAATAAAATATTTTTTGATAGTACAAAATACTATTTCATATGAAATTAAAATTACAAAAAAAAATTTAGAAGTGAGTAAATCATCAAATTACATGCCTTTTTATTTTCACTAAAAAAATGAGATAAAAAAAAAATCAAAATTACTATTTTTATGTGACAAAATATTTATGTTAATTACTATTTCTATCTTCCAATAGCATTTCACATTTCGTAACGAAAAATATTAGTGACGGATGGCTAATATCATTAAATTAATTAACAAATAATGGCATTATGTAATATCATCCATTAAAACCATTATTAATTTGTGAAAATAATATAACGTTATTGAGATATTTTAAGCATGATTATATTTGATATTTTAGGTATTATTCTTTATATTATTCTTCTTTACTTAGCCTTATTTTTTTACATAATTAGGTTAAAGATTAGATAACATTGCCTTTATAAACCCTTTGTAAATGATTGCGCAATGCATGTGGAAAACATTAATTCTTCAATTTGGTATCTAGAAAAACCCTAGTCTTGTTTTCTCCTTCTCCTTTGTCGTTACCTTATAGCAGATTAAACTTCTCAAACTTCTACCCCCATCTTTATAAGACCTCTCCAAAAGTCCCTGAGGGCCATGGCATCTTCTCCAATCATCCAGCCCACCACTATATCTAAATCAAACTCACTTTTTGAAATTATCTCTATTGGCATACTTAGATCGTCCTCTTCTTGTTTAGCCAAAAACTACTTATGTTTGTTGATGGATCCTACCCGGTTCCATTGCTCAACTGTTGCACCATAGTTAAGGATTGCATGGGCATCATCATATGCCGTTGCTAAGTCCTCAGGAACTCCATACCTCCTTAATTCTGGCATGTGTGTTTCGTCAAGGTGATAACGCTCAATGTAAATATTCCTCAGTTCTGAAGCAACTATAGAGCTAAAATCTCTCGTGTTCATGCTCACCACATAACGAGCTCATGGGACATAAACATCAATCATTGCTTCCTTATGATTACCAAGCGCAATAGCAAAACTAGAAGATGCTGATGCAACAAGAGTAGAGCTAGAGGATATTTGAGCGTCTGTCTGGGTTTTTGTCTCTTCTTCCAGCTTCCAGTTCCATTTACTCCTCTTATACTCATGTTCTCCTCTTCTCTGCTCTTCTTCATACCTCTGTTGCTCATTCAGGAAATATCTCTCCACTCTTTCTCTATTACACATTGGACAAGGCCCTCGTCTCAATCATCTCAATCATCTTGGTTCCATTACTCAGAAATCCTTAAGACACTCAATATTCCACTGATGAAAGATAGAGGTCTAATCTTCTCCTCTATTTAAACACAACTAAACTACACTGAGAGCAGCTGGTAATAGTTCATCCCAAGTCTGACAAATCGAACCTCAAATCAACGTCACGTAGTGACACACCTTTTAAGAAACAATAGGAAGGTGATAAAGAAGACTGCTTACCCACGTGCTAAATCCCATATCTTAAGCACGGGTATGTCCAAAGCATCTTTCAAATCACACTGCAAATCACTATGCCCCAGTCAACAAGGAGCATGCCAAAAACTCTCTTTGGCATCTTCAAATTAACTTATTTTAGAATAAAACCAACTCTAACAAATATCTCAAGTCATGATTCTGATCACAGTGCAATGCTCAATTCTCCACCTCAAATGTCAAACCCTAGTATTAGCCCTTGTTTGTAATATGCAACAGGTTTTAACCCGATTGGAGAGTCTCAATAATTTCAACCGGGCCCTTACATTATGGTCTAATCATTACTAAACCTCTAAGCCTGGACTTTAACTTCTCAACTTAGGCTTAGATCTCAACCCGTGATCTCTACCAACCAGAGATATCTCAACCTTCAGCTCTAATACCAAAAGATGTTACACCCACCCCTTTTACTAAGGTAAATATGTCACCCATCAGTTAAAAATTGATTTTAACTGGAAAACTACCACCCTATAAAACAAAATTAGACTTTACAAAACACAACTGACAATTTTTAATCAAACTACAGGTTCAAATACACATATACAAGAAACCTAAATACTCAAATATGTGGTTACAACTGCTACAAGATCACAACACCAACAAATAGAAAGAGAGGAAACCTACTGCAATCCTAGGCTTAACCCTAACTAGCTCTATACTCGTACAGGTGATCTACTAGGGTCCTTCTATTACAACTGTAACACATTTCAATTGTTGATAGTGGCCAATAATTTTAAATAATTAAATATATAGTATATAAAGATCAATTGCTCAAATAAAGTTTTCCACTTCCACAAATACCAAAAATTTTGCATAATACTAACTTTAAACCATCAAAACATAAAACTCCTTGTCAAATAAAATTTTCCAAAGAATATAATCTTTGTGAGAGACTGGCCTCCTAAGAGCGACAGCAGAGCTTCACATGCCCCCCCCCCCCCCTTCCCTTCTCATCAAAATCCAAAATAATAGGTAATGTAAAATAGCTCTCAAATCAATGGCCTAAAAGCACTCTTCTACTTAGCTGCCGTCATGACTGGGTTGAAAGCCGTCAAGGTCTTCATAACCATGGCGTTGGCCCATAAAAAACCCATGTGGTGACCCTGGAATTCTCACATAAATGAACCTTGTCAATGGCTCTAGGATCTTTTTAACCAGGGGTAAACTCAAGGTTAACCACACCGCTTCCCATCATGTCAGACCATGGGACCCCTACTACAGTGTCAGACTGATAAACGTCTAAATGTACATATTTTATAGGATGTATGTGCATGATTCCCATATTTTATTAATGAATCGATGCCCTTTTTGGTCTAAATTGGTTTATTTTGTGTTTCAAGTACAAAAGAAGCCTATGTGAGCTCAACGATGCAATTTGAGAAGAAATTGACACCGAAATCGTAGTTTTAGGGCCCGGTACTGTAGCAGAAGTCAACCCCACATCCGTGAAGTCTGGGAATCCTGTAGCAGATAAAAGCAGAAGTCACTGTAGCAGATAAAAGCAGAAGTCCGTGAAGTCAACCGCAAGCTAATAAAAGCAGAAGTCACTGTAGCAGTGGTACTGTAGTAATCACTGTAGCGACTTACGCGAATTTCTACAAAATTCAGAGGACCCTGACGGCCCATTTATGGACCGTGAGCCAGGCCGTAAGCCATCCCGAGAGGGCTTTAAATGAAGGGTTAGGGCATCATCTTTGGTGTCTTTTGGCCACCATTCTCCAACATTGTCATCTATAGCTTCAAGGTTGCGGGAGAAAGCGGATCTATGGTGCAAATCTAAGGGGAGAAGAGGAGTGCTATCAAGAAGAAGATCTAGGAGCTTACTGGCGCGGATCCGACAAGTTCTCATCACCACCTTCTAGTCTTCATCTTAGGGTAGCTATACTGACACTTATCTATAGTGATTTTATAGCTATAGACTGTTTTTACAAACAATACTTTAAAACTGTAAGAATAGATAAGATATCTAGTGACGAATTTCACTCCGTTAGTATAGCTATTATTGTATTCTGACTTTTATCTATAGTGACAGTCAAATTCCGTAGCTATAGACTGTTTTTACCAATAATACGATATTTACTGACGAATTTTGTTCCGTCAGTATAGTTATTATTGTATTATCTTGACTTTTATCTATAGTGACAGTCCAATTCCGTAGCTATAAAAACTTCCATAGCTATAGATTGTTTTTACCAATAATACGATATTTACTGACGGATTTTGTTCCGTCAGTATAGCTATTATTGTATTATCTTGACTTTTATCTATACTAACAGTCAAATTCTATAGCTATGGCTATAGACTGTTTTTACCAATAAAATTTTAAAACGGCCATAATAGAGAAAATATTTACTAACAGATTTTATACCAACACAACTCTATGACTATCAGAATAAATCAAATATTTAGTAATGCATATTCTTCCGTTAGTATAACTATTCTCATATATTAACGCTTATTTATAGTAACGGTCAAATTTTATAGGTATAGACTATTTATACTGACGAAATTTTATAACTATTAGAATAAATCAAGCATTTATTGACACCTATTTTTCCATCGGTATAAATACTACTTTATATTAATTATCATCTATAGTGACGATCAAAAATTTTATGACTTAATAAATTGGACATTTGTTGACGGTTATGTTTAAAATATATGTAATTATGTTAAAAATATATTTTATTAAATATATGAAAATAAACATTTTCATTTGTAAAAATAATTTTTTAATTGTTATTTAATTTACTAAAAATATTAATTATTATGAAAATTATGTTTTAAACAATATATATTATATTTTGTTTTAAAAAATGAATGTGTTACATGTACAATTATTTTAATAATTCATTAAAAAAATTATAAATCTATTTATATTCATTGTTAACATCAAAATTTACCCTAATCTTTTACTGGTTTAACATATTAAAAAAAATTCTAAATAATTCTTCAATAGCTCACCATTGTCTTTATATTAACATATTTATATAAAAAAGAAAAACCACCGTTGTCTCTCTCAACGGCTCACCCTTCACTCTTTTTCTCTCAACACTACCATCCATCACCGGAACCCTTCCATCCATCGCAACGCTTCTATTGATCGTACCATACCATCGGAATCAAGCGCTTGTAAACGAAGGTCTCCGGAAAACTCTATCACCGGCGCACAATCAAAATCTAGGTATGAATCCTAACATCTCCATTAGCTAGGGCATTTCTATCCAAAATCAGTGATTGTGGTTGAGCGGTGGAGAGAGAGAGAGAGAGAGATGAGCGCACACGGCTTTGTTGAAGGATGATGAGTGGGAAAGTGAAGAGGAAGAGTGATGAGCGGAAAGCACGCCGACTTGGAGGGGATACCGACGAGGTCGACTAGTTGGGAGCGCACACGGCGTTGTTGGAGGAGGAGTTTGGGTTTTTGAGGGTGAAGAGGGTGATGGTGGTTTGTGTAGAAAATCAGAGGTCGGAAGCTAGATGGGAGAAACACCTTCAGTGAGGTGTATACGTGTTGATATTTTTTTAACACCCACACTGGCAAGAGTACAGAATTATATATATATAGATGAGATGACATGATCGGCCATTCTAATCCATATGAAACAAACCTAATCATTCTATCTATAGCCAGCCATCTCTATCTATATTTGTTACAAGGATATATTTAGATATTTAACAAAGTTTATCTCTTACTATATTTGTTACAAAGATATATTTAGATATCTAACAGTTTGTAGGGTGGTGGCGCATGCCGGTGCCTGCGAGGAGGAGGAGGAGAAGGAGGGGAAAGGAGGGTATGATTCAGTTGTGGTGATGGAGGAGGAGGGGAAACCATAATGTTTATACAATAGTTAAATTTTTACATAATTCCTTGAAAAGTGCAATTTCATGTTATGCATCACTTTGGCTATATTATTAGTTTCAATTTTTAGTGATTTGCTTTTATATTCCAGCATGAATGTACATGCACATTAGTAATGCGACCAAATCAGAAAAGCATACATTAAATTTGCACATGACTTTATATACCCATCTTTGGCCTTTTTTTTTTTTTTTTTTGCTTTGTTTTGTTTTGTTTTTTTTTTTTTTTTTTTTTTTTTTTTTTTTTTTTTTTTTTTGACAATATGTTCAATTAAGTGTTGGTTTCCTGTAGAAATTTGCAGAAAAAAAAATTACCAAAGCGTTCTTGAGAAGAGCAATTCATGTTATGCATTACCTTGTAATATAATTTAATTATAATGAAAACATAATTATTTTCAATTGTTTGTGACTTAAATTCCTGTGTGAATGTATATGCACATTAGAAGAGAAATTTCATGCTATGCATCACCTTATAATAGAATTTAATTATAATAACCATATTATTATTATCAATTTTTTGGGGACTTTTATATTCCAGCGTGAAGGTGCACATTAGTAATGCAACCACATCAAAAAGGCACACATTAAATTTGCACATAATTTTATATACTCTTCTTTAGGTTTTTTGTTCTTTTTTGTGACGAATATGTTCAACTAAGTGTTGGTTTCCTTGTACGAATTTTGCAAAAAAAATCTCCGAAAGTGGTCTTGGAAAGATCAATTTCATGTTACGCATCACCTTGCAATAGAATTTATATGTAATTACCGTATTATTATTCTCAATTTTTGTGACTTGTTCTAAATTCTAGTGTGAATGTATATACATTAGTAATGCAACCACATCAGAAAGCGCACATTAAATTTGCACATAATTTTGCATACCCATTTTTTGGGTTTTTTTTTTTAACAAAAATGTTCAACCAATCCTACTTTTATTTTCAAATTTTTTGTGACTTTTAAATTCCAATGTGAGTGTATATACACATTAGACTTTGATTCACTTGATGTTGTCGTGTTGATCTTAGTTTTTGCTTTGGGACTCTCTCTGTTTCTGTCACTATTGTTGATGTGTGTGTGCGTGTGTTCATGTGTACAGACATTATGGTTTCCATGTTCTTAATTTCTCTTTTTTGTTTTCTTAATCTTTCTCTGATCTTGGAATGATAGTGTTGATTGTTGTGTATTTTTTTCTTTGAAAATTTTCATTATTTGACTTAATTTGTGCTGGTGGCTTTATGTTACAAGAAGTTTACTAATGGAGCACCAACATTTTTTTTCTTATTGTATAGGTGATTAAAAAAAATTATCGAGATTAATTTTCCTAATCTCTCAAGGTTACTGATTTCTATCAAGCTATCCAGTGATTTGAAGAATATGGTAAGGATTATGACCAATTTGTGAATTGACATTTTGCTAATTTGGTAATGATATGTTTATTTTCTTAGATTTATTCTCTTCTTCTTTATTTTCTTAGACTAAAATCTTGTGATACTGATGCTTGCAAATGATGAACTTGTTTCATGCTTGATTGCATGTAAATGCAGTTAGTATGTCCTGAGAAGCCCTCCGAACCCTCCATCCCTATTTCCAATCTCTTCCAGAAGGGAGAGCTTTTAGTATATCCTGCATCTTCTTTTGTTTTTTTTTTTGTTTTTTTTAAGTTTATTCCTAATGACTTGGCATGAACATGAACGTACCAAAGATGGATGGCAAAGACATCCCGTAGATTCTCTATCTTGGAAAGAATTAGATTCTATATATCCTCAATTCTCCTCTGATCCTCGTAATGTTCGGTTGGGATTAGCTTCTGATGATTTCAATCCATTCAAAACTATGACTATTGTTCACAGTGCTTGGCCTGTTATCTTGATACCTTATAATTTACCTTTATGGATGTGTATGAAGCAGTCAAACTTTATTCTTTCCTTGCTTATTCCTGGTCCAAAAGGACCTGGAAATAATCTAGACATATACTTGCAACTGTTGATTGAAGAATTTCAAGTGCTTTGGGAAGTTAGTGTGGAGACTTTTGATGCTGCCACAAATCAAACTTTTCAGTTACGTCCAGCAGTTATTTGGATAATCAATGACTTTCCTGCATATGCCAATTTATCTGGATGGAGTACTAAAGGAGAGTATGCATGCCCTTGTTGTGGATATGATACCAATTCTTAGTGGTTAAAACATAGTAGAAAGCATTGTTACATGGGCCATCGTAGATGGTTGAAACCTAACCATAGGTTTCGTAATGATAAACATTCTTTTGATGGGACACAAGAATTTAGAAATGCTCCATCACCATCATCCGGTATTGAAGTGTTGAGACAAGTGGAAGATATGAATGGCATCAAAGATGGACCTTGGAAAAAGAAGGCATTTTTTTCACATTGCCTTATTGGAAACATCTTCTATTGCGTCATAATCTTGATGTCATGCACATAGAAAAAAATGTATGTGATAACATCTTTGGCACATTGATTGGACAAGATGGGAAATCAAAGGACACTTATAAGTCTAGACTTGATCTTGTAGAAATGGGTATCAGGAGTGTTCTTCATCCCAACACTCGTCCTGGCACTAATATTCAATATTTACCTCAAGCTTCCTATCAGATGAGTTTGGAAGAAAAAAATACTTTTTTGAGATTCTCAAGGAAATGAGAACTCCAGATGAATATTCTTCTAATATCTCACGTTGTGTGCAACTTAAACAACGGAAGCTCATAGGACTGAAAAGTTATGATTGCCATTTATTAATGCAAGAATTTCTTCCCATAGCAATACGATCTTCATTACCTGAAAAGGTGTGCTCAGTTCTAATTGACTTGTCCAATTTTTTTAAAGACCTTTGCTCTAAGGTTCTTCAAGAAAGTGACTTTGATTTGCTTGAGTTATGTGAAATAGAGAAAATTTTTCCTCCGTCTTTCTTTACCGTAATGGTACATTTGGTTATTCATTTAGCAAATGAAGCAAGACTTGCTGGTCCAGTCATATATCGGTGGATGTATCATGTTGAGAGGTATATGCTGTATTCTAAATATTTATTTTAAATATCTAAATTTCAATTTTATATTTAATACATATATTTATATTTGAATTTATATTTGAATAGGTTTCTTCTTACGCTTAAGGCGTATGTGTGTAATAGAGCTAGTCCAAAGGGTTCAATTGCAGAAGGCTATTTAGCTAATGAATGTTTAACTTTTGCTTCACGATATTTAGTGGGGACTAAAACTAGCTTCAATCAATCAACTAGAAATGAAGAAGATCGAAATGTTGTCATTGATGAAGATGTGTCCATTTTTGCAAATGTTGGAAGACCGTTGGGAAGCAAAAATAAATAAATAAAGGCCTTAGTAGTAACAAGCGTAAGAGGGTCTCACGTATTACACTTGACAACCAAACTTTGGTGCAAGCACATCGTTATCTATTGTTCAATTCTAATGCAGTTGCTCCATTTTTACAGTAAGATTAATTCATCATATAAATTTTTATGCATGCTAAATTATATTAGTTGAAATTCTTTTATTTAGTATATTTAATTTTTGTATTTAGGAAGCATGAGCAATTTATTAAGAGGCGTAATCGTTCCCCACGTCTTTCGCCTTATGAGATACAAAAGTTGCAAAGTGAAACATTTCATGATTGGTTTCATGATCATGTAAGTGTAACTTCACATTTGGATTACTAATAATATTTTTAAGTTAAAGCATTATTTTAATTAATTATGTATGATATTACATAGGTTGCACAATTGGAGCAACAAGGAAATGCAAACATCACCGATGAACTTAGACTACTTGCTCGTGGTCCAATGGATACGGCAAGGAGATACACTGGATACATTGTTAATGGTTTTAGATTTCACACCAAAGCTCGTGAAAGATGGTTGAGAACTCAAAATAGTGGGGTTGTTGTAACAGCTAAGATGATGAGTTATACAAGTTCAAGGGATGCACGACCTATTGAAGGAGAAATTAACTATTATGGGGCTTTAACTGACATCATTCAACTAAACTACATTGGTAGATTCAAGGTTGTTTTATTTAAATGTGATTGGATCGATCCAAATAGAGGTTTGAAGAAAGATAAGTTTGATTTTATGTTGTGAATTTTTCACATCTTGCTCATAGTGGAACTAATTTGGTTGATGATCCTTTTGTTTTTGCATCACAAGCTAAGAAGGTCTTTTATGTTCAAGATGAAAAGAATAAAGATTGGCTTATTGTCAAGCATGCAAAACTTAGGGACATATATGATATGGGTGGTAGATCATCCTTTGATAAGGATCAATGGAGTGTTGAAGTACAAGTTGATGACTCACATGACACTACAAAATGGGTTCGAAATGAAGTTGATGGAGTGGAGGTCACACAAGAGATGGAAACGGCGCATGAAGAAGAACAAGCTCTTTATGAACATAATGAGGACCTTTTTTAGATCTATTTTATGATTTAATTTCGTGTTATAGATGTTGATTGTAAAACCAAGTTTGTTCATTTTATTTTGTTGATGTGACTATGTGGGTATGAAGTTTAATTTGTGTGTTTGAATTTTATTATATTTTGATTATATTGGTTAATGCATGTACTTTAAGAGCATATAAAGGTAAATTATTTATTTTCCTTTAACTAAGATTTATTTGAGGCATTTTTTATGAGGAAATGAATTATCATGTTAATTTTTTTTATTTCAGATAAATGGGAAAGCGTAAACGGTTGAATATCACTAAGGCAAATCGCACTTCGACTTCTCAACAACAATCCCAATCAGGCTCATTATCTGAACAACAATCTGTGATGTTAGGATCTGAGCTTTCACCAAATGAACCTCGACAACAATCTGAACAACCATCAACTTCTTATATAAATTTTAACGCATTAGTTAATGTATTTTCATTTACTTATATTTAACTATGACTTAAATTTTTTTGTGTTATTCTTTTATGTAGGTAATGCTAAGCCAAAAAAAGTTCGAGGTCCTACACGTATGGCTGATATTTGGGATTTGAATAATGAAGAACGAGTTGTTGTCAAGTTAAACGATCACCTTATACCAATTGGAGAAGAAGCTACTAAATTAACTCGATTTATCGGTAGTATGATGCGAATGCCTAACTTTGCACCTATTACTTACACAACTTGGCATGAGTTCCCAGATTCTACAAAGGAAGAAATATGGAAAGTAATTGAGGTATTAAATCTTATTATGTTCAAACTAATTTTTTTTTTAATTTACTTCAGTATATTAACATTTAACTAATACTATTTTTCTTAAAATTTTAGACCAAATTCACATTTGAGTTGTTTCATTCACATGTGAATGATGAGTCTTTAAATGAAAATACAACTCAAATGGTTAAGAGTTGGATAGTGTCTGATATGAGTACTAAGTGGAGGCAATGGAAGAATTTTTTGAAGTCCAAATATTTTGATGAACACAAGACAGTAGAGGAAATGACTGCAAAGATTGATGATCCTCGAGTAGATAAACAACAATTTTTGGTAATTGCTACTTATTGGTTGACTGACTGACAAAGCGAAGGTATATCTATATGTTTCACATTATATACTATTTATATTGTTTTGATAATCAAAACATAATGATATATTATGTTATATTCTATATATTCAAAAATTGTATAGGAACAAAGTGAGACAAATAGAACAAATCGTTCAAAATCTGATGAACCCCATTGTGCAGGAACAAGATCATTCTCTACTATTATTCAAACTATGGTACAGATTTACAATTTTTTTTTATTGAATTTTGACTAATGTTATGGATTTTGGGAAATTGAGTTTGTTATATCAACTTAAATAAAGTAATTTTGTAGACTGAAGAATCTAATGGAATTCCACCATCACGTGATGAAATGTATATACGGACTCGTACTCGTAAAGATGGAAGTGTTGTGAATGAAAAAGCAGCTTCTATTGTGGTATTTATTTAACTTTATGCTATTTTTTATTAATGGTTGTTTTTTCTAACAACTTGACACTTACACTAAATTCAATGGTTTGTAGAATTATGGATGGCAAGGAAATAGATGTTCAAGTATTTTTTGACTTTATGCTTTTGATTTATATTGTAGGAACTTATGAAGAAAGGATTAAGTGAAAGTAATTCACAAGATCCTAAAAGATGTTCATGGGAAAATGATGTGTACTCACAAGTTAAAGGACCAGAGAAAAAAGGGCGTATTCGCTGTATGGGAACGATTTCTACTTCATCAAGAAAGTATGGTCCTTCATGTTCTCAAATCATATATCATAATGAAGTACAAGATTTGAAGGCTGAGGTTCAAGGATTGAGGGAAGCTTTAACTACTGTAATCTTATTATTTCAAAAACAATTTTCTAGTGAGAACGTGGAGGTCCTAAACACTGTTACTCGCATAGTCAATGGAGAGGTATGTGATACTATGTATATTTAGTTATATATATATATATAGTATATTCTATCCATGGTTCAACTTGATTGGGTGGTTGCATTATTTGTATAGTATATTCTATCCATGGTTCTTAGATCTAATGCTTTTGAATTCCATGTGGATCTGTATGCTTTTCTTTATTTCCTTTCTTTTGATTTCCAACTATTCAGGACTATGTTTTGGGTCTTTTGTTTAGTTTGAATTTACTATAATGATGTATTATATTAATATTCTTACCTTACTTTTCTTTTTGATGATTCTCATGTAACTAAGAAACCAATAAAGACTAAAGAATGAATACTGGTTGATTTACTTTTGGTTTGTCCTCCATGATATTTTTTTGTTCCATTGGAGAAGGAAGATGTCAAGTCTGTATTATAGCTATTGTGATGTTTCCATTTTGTTTGTTTGCAAAGTCAGTGATTGATTTACCATGCTTTCTTTATCACAAATACTAATTAATGATGTATTGTTGGTAATTTTTTAATGGTCTTTGATATTTATCATTGTTTTAAATATATTTATGTTCCCTTATTGCCATATATAAGTTTTGTTCATTTTTTGTTTTGATGGTTGCATATGTAATTATTTTATTTTGGTTAGTTGTAAGATTTTGATTGTATTGTTGGTAATTTTTTTAATGGTCTTTGATATTTATCATTGTTTTTAATCTTTACAAGTCTATTACTAAATTGCAAGTCCTTTTAGCTATTGTTGTGTAAACAATTTTAACTTCTATTTTACATAATTTGTAGGTACCTGATGCTTCAAGTGCTCAACAAACTCCGCGTAGGAATAATCATTCTCATGAATCAAGTCATCAAGCAAATCCAAATGCATCGAGTAAGCTCTTATTGTCTCAAAATGAAAAGAAGGCATGACATGTTGCATATTATTTTACTTATAGTTTTTTTCTACATCATTCAGCTTATTATTTTAAGTTTTTATGTTAGTGTTTTATTGTTACATACATCTTATTAATTGTAATTTTTTTAAAATGGTTCTTGTAGGTGATGCCGTTTAGAAGATAACATCGGTTCTACTTGGGAAAATTCTTGTCGTTTTATTTGGTGTTAGACATTAAATGAAAGTAGTTTATCTTTGTGTTAGATTTGGAATCGAGGCAAAAACTCTTGGTTGTCAAAGATTGAATGGTAGTTTATTTTTGGACATGTACCTTATAAATATATGTTTGTAGTGATGTAATAGTTTTTCTTTTTTATTTTTAGTGAAATGTTTTTGTGTTTTTTAATGGCATTGATTGTTTTAATTTATTGTAAATTAATTTAATTGTGTATGAGTTATTAAACTATTCATAATATATTTCCAGGAATAATAACAATAGTTTTATTAGTAGATTAATTATTAATATAAAAATTTTTACCGACGATATAGTCATTGCTAAAGCTAAACATGCATGTCTTTTTTTAATATACATCTATAGATTTATTTCAACAAATGTTGTAACCGTCGGTAAAGGTCTATGCTTATGTGATTTTTATTGACGGTAAAAAATGTTGGAATATACATTTTATCATTGGTATAAAGTAAATAAATTTGAGATGTTTTACTAACGGTGAGACCAATAGTTACAATTATATTCCGTTGGTAAATCCCATGAACCTTTTCTAATAAAAGCTATAACCGTTGGTATAGATATATGTGCACAAGACTTCTACTAATGGTAAAAAAAATGTTGCAATAAATGTTTTTATTGTTGGTATAGCGTAAGTAATATGACGGTGCTATCTCAACAGTATGACCAATAGTTACAATCATATTCCATCGGTAAAAGTAAAAAATCTATTCCAACAAATGCTATATCTGTTGGTATAGGTCTATATCTACAAGGCTTTTACCGACGGTAAAATAAATGTTGGATCATGTATTTTTACCGTCGGTATAGGATTTTGGGACCTTTACCAATGGATTTTTGACTTTTACCAACGCATTTTACACCGTCACTATATGGCAATTTTTTTTTAGTGGTACATCACTTTATTATTTTTTTTAATAAAGTGGATAAAACATAAATGCATTAAAAACTATAAAAAAAAATACAAAGGGTTCAAAATATAAAAATAACATAACAGCGTAGAGTGGATCCTCTCGAGTGCATCTAATTATTTCCATTTATTCATGTTTGCATAAAAGAAATGTATATGAATTACTTTAATTGAAA
Organism: Dioscorea alata; assembly: GCA_020875875.1. Classification (NCBI taxonomy): domain Eukaryota; kingdom Viridiplantae; phylum Streptophyta; class Magnoliopsida; order Dioscoreales; family Dioscoreaceae; genus Dioscorea; species Dioscorea alata. The sequence goes on from CM037020.1 coordinate 31,764,387, forward strand.
TTTCAAGAAGATTCTTTGAGGTGATGTGTCTATTTTGACATTTGGTTAGATTGTTGGATTTAAAGGATAAGAACGAAGATTATAAAGATCATTATACATTAATTTTCCTGTCAACTCCTCGTTTAAATATGCCATCCAAAACAACATAAAATCTATAAAATCTAAACTAAAAATAAAAATAAACAAGAAATTCAACAAAATTTTGAGCTTTCAATTACTCCCCAATATAGAGTACACCCGGGCATGATTGATGCTTCATTTATATAGATACACACACATTTACGCACACAATGTATAAATCTCCTTCATATATATATATATATATATATATATATATATATATATATATATATATATATATATATATATAAATTTAACAAAACTGAATAAGATTACTTAAATAATTCCAACTAAATACCATACTGAAGAATTCAATTAAGATTACATAAGTGCAAATTTTCTCTTATGAATATGCTTATAAATATACACTATATTTTTTAAATATTTGAAAACAACTTTTCTATTTCTTCTAAGTTTAGCTTAGTCTCTATTCCACTCGTATAATATTTTTTTGGTACAATTAAAAAAAACTAATAAAAATATCAATAAATAATAAAAAGGAAATTGAACCATATAAAATACAGTAAATAATAAACTATCACAAATATGGTATTTTCAAAAAGAATATTATTATACTTTGTTATCTCATGCCATCTATTCCTCTCCTAACATAACACCAATAGTGACAACTAATATTATGAAACCACTATTATGAATAGTGGTTAAGTGCATAATGTTTGAATTTCAACAGCACCTACTTTGATTTGAATGCATTCACCATAATTAATAATTTTTAAAAATAAAATATATAATATATAAAGAAAATAAAAATTCCATAACGAATATTAAATAACTTTGATACCATATTAAAAATTTAAAATATATAGAACAAACAAAAAATAAAAAATAAAACTCCATGAATCAATTTATGTGAAAGAAAAGATAACTAAATAATATAAAAGCCTAAATAAGATAAAACATATCTAAGTAATATTTCTAGATCCCATGAATGTTTTATTATAAGCAATTTAGTTTTTCATATAAAAAAATGGTGCATAAAATGATCTACACCATAAAACATGTAAACACAATATGCTAATCAATATTGACTAAATTAGAACTTTACTAGGCCCTTCCTAAATAATTAAACAGCAAAGGAAATAAATAAATAAAATATATATTCTGAGAGCAAAAAAAAAAAAAAATGGAAGAAAGTTTGGTTACATGGTCACAACATGAATTTGGACGCATATGAAGGAGAGAAATGGTGATGTGATCCATTACTTGATAGTTAATTTCATCACAGAACAAGGGAAGAAGAAAGAGGGTACAACTCCCTTAACATATAATCATCTTCTTCAATGGAAAGATGTGGAGCTGTACTCTCCCTCTTCTTCCATAGATCTTGATGAACTTGCCTCCTCCCACTTTGGAACAATCTCAAGGTCCTTGGACACCTTTATATAGGGAACAACTTTATAATAAAATATAATTTATAAAAATGTTATGAAAAATATGTAAAAAATAAAAAATAAATAGAAAGAAAAGAAGGGGTGAATGGTTGAAGGGAGAGGATTTGGGTGGCTACACCAACCGACATGGAATTGGTGTAAAATGTAAAAACAATCTTTATATATAAAAAAATTATTTAAATAAGTGATTTCCTACCTCAATCTTTGTATATAAAAATTAAAAAAATATATGTATACACATATTGCAAGAAATCTACTGTTTATAAAGCTCATAGTAGCCTGAAAACAAAAAATTATAAAAAAAATGCTACAATACCATTGATAAAAATTAATAATAATAATAATAATAATAATAATAATAACAACAACAACAAAGGTACCACTACTTAAACATCATTATATTGCTTGCTAATCAAATATCATTATTGCAATATGTAGACAAATTAGTATGTCATATCAAATTGACTTGACCTATTTAATTTTTTTATTTTAATAAATATGGATAAAATTTTGAAAGATAAAGCTTGTTTCGAACATTATCCAAGATGAGAGGTTTATCTTATCTATTTATACTTTAATGAAATTTTATTAATTTTATAAAGTAATTAAAATTTTAATTCGGACTTAAATTATCTGCTTGACTTGTAGACCAATCAATATATTTTGTTATTTAGCTTTCTAACCCATTCAACATCATTTAACTAGAGTCAGTCTTTGAACTGTTTTTAATCTTGAAACATAATTATTAGAAATTACTAAATGTATAATTAATTTAGAATATATTATAAAAGGAGATATACAAATTATTAGATTGGTTTCCAATTTGATGTCACATTAAATGTTTTATACTTATCCCTTAAACCAATCTAAACCTAAGTAAACAAAAAGAACTATTTTAGTAAATAAAAATTTTTAAAAAAGAAAATCTTGGTTGTTTCTTTAGGGGATAAGACCCATCCAACAACCAATATCCCGCACCAATTACCAAATAAACAACTAATATAATAAATATATAAATTGTTAATTAGAAATTAAAATTTCAATTTTAAGATAATGTTAATCAATTTAAAATAGAAATTTTCTTACAACCACTCAAGTTATGAAAATTTTCTCTTAACCCTACATTTAATTAATGTTCTCCAACAAAACTACCTGAGTTGCCTCTGCAAGATAAGGAAAAAAGATGATGGACACAATTGAAAGGTGGAACTTGAGTCATGCAAACAATGATAATAATGGAGGTCACATCATGAGGGTGGAGTAGCAGTGAGTGATTCCCTAGCCAAGGAAAAAGAGGGAAGCTTAGTGATAAATATGCCTTAAAGACAGAATGGAAATGGGCAATAAGAAGGAGACAATGGCCAATAACCCTACGTAGCAATAATGAGTACATGCATTTGCAGGTGTACTGGTTTTTACCATTAGAGCACCGACACTAACTAGTGGGATGTCCAGAAAAGCTCAATGCATGTGATGTGCCTTCCTCTTTCAGTGTCTTGTGTTTTTATTTCTTCTTCTTCTTCTTCTTTCAAGTCTCTCCACTAGAGCACAAACATTCACAGTTGGATGTGCAGTTTGATGAGTGGGAAGACTGTTTTTATAGCTCATGGAAATGAGACAGAAATATCATTACCTAATTTTAGAAGTCTTTGATTGATTTAAAAGAGTGATCATGAGCAAAACACAAGGTTCTTGGTTTGGTCACTGTTTTAGTTGTTTTCTTTGTATATTGTTTTCCCCCTGCGTTTTCAGTAGTGTTAATCTCTGTATTTGCAAAATACTAGTTATCATCATCTAAACTTTAAGCCTTGGATGAGGGTGTTTGATTTTTTTTAAAAAATTATTATTATTTTTTTAATTATGGGGAATGAATAATGTTATGTGGGTACTGATATAACACGGATATATGACAACTTTGTCATGTAAGCATGATGAAATGTAAAAACTAAAATCTAAAAATTTCCCCTCATCACATGTTACAAGAGCATTGAACACAATAATTCTACTGCTCACAATGCTACACTTTACAAGCCAGTGACGTAGGTGTTTGGATGGAAAAAATAAAAATTAAGAATATAAAAAATATAAAGAGAGAGAAATATAGTATAATTACACATACTCTTTTATATAAATAAGATGACATTTTACAAAAACAATAGTTTATATTTAATAGTAAATAATTAACATGATTATCATTAAATATTTCTAATATATTTAACTATTTTAATTTATTGTTATTAAATATTTTATCTAATTAATATAACTTAAAATAAATTTGTTATTTTAAATAAGAAATAATTAGCATTATTTATTATTATTTAGTATTTACAATATATTTACTTATTTATTTTAATTAATTAAAATGAAATATTACAACTAATTAATATAATGTAACACATGTTTGTTATATTAATTAATAAATAGATAACATGTTTTATTATTATTTAATATTTTTAATATGTTATTTATTTCTTCTAATTCTAATTAACTATTTCAACCAATTAATATAATTTAATAATTATTTATTTATTAAATAAATAAATAACATGATTTATTATTATATAAAAAAGTATAATAGTCATTTTTATTACTAAAGTGTCTGAATCCCTCCAATTTTGGGAAAATTGAAAATGTCTCACATGCATGCATTTCATTCCCATGACAATCCACCATTCTCAGGAGGTGTTTGGATGCAAGGAGTGGCTACTATTAGAATGGGATTGATTACGTACAGTAATTTATTCCTATGTTTGGGTGCATTACTATTAGTATGGTAATGAGTATGGTAGATAATCCAATTATCTACAATTAGGGAATTGTATTACCCCCAAAAATGGGGGGAATGAGGATTCTTGGATACTATTTATGGTGAATTGACACTTTTACCCCTGATTAAGATTTAATTAAATAAAAATCATTAATTTAAATAAATAATCATAATAATTAATAATTAATAATTAAAATAAATAGACTAATTTAAATATTTACTTAGAATGATTAAATAATTTTAATAAATATAAATTATTTAATATGCATATTTACTTATAATAATTAAAGCTAATAATGATGAAAGAGTTGTTTAATTTAAATATTTAATCATAATAATTATTTTGAATAATAATATTTAAAATATTTTATAAATAAAAAAATTATAATATATGATAATTAAAACAGGTAATTACCAAAGAAACCCCAAAAGTTTGCAATATGCACAAAAAAACCCCACACATTTTCATATCCCTAAAAACACCCTCCTTTTGATTTTATAGAAATTTAAACACCCCAATGCTGTAACGGTGATTGACGGTGTTAAGTTTGAATATATATGACGAAATTGCCCTTACGTGGGATGCTGTGTCATTTGAAGCGTGGATTGACTATAATGCCCTTGTGTGCAATGATGTTTCCGCTTAAAGAGGAAGCGGTTTATTTTTATTTGTTTAATCACTGGAGAACACCATTACTGGCGCCGGTTATTTCCTATCATCGCCGCTTCATCGGTTGGGCATCTTGCTATCATCGCCTGTTCGGCAGTGTTTCGAAGGAGAACTCCCGCTCTAGTCTTCGTCATTTCGTCGATTTTCCAACCAAGGTAATGAGGCGATGAAGCTGTGCGGTTTTTCTTTTGTTTTTCGCCATTTCGTTTGTAAAGTATCGTCTCTGTTGTTTTTTTGGCCATACATTTTCATGGTTTCATTATTGGATGATATTGTAGTTTGCAGGGAGATTTTCCGTCTAGGGTTTTCTTTGTCTGTGCACAGTATCGAGAGCGAGAGTGTTGTGGTGCAGGAGATTTTTCGATGGTTATGCAAACTCATTCTGTTTTCAAATGATTATAATGTGTGTTTCCCCGTTAATTTGATGTGGGTATGAGTTGTGTTTAAAAGTATCAGTGTAATGGTTGGATTTTATGTTGAATACATGTCGTTTCCGTTTAACAATCGTACTCTCCGTTTAACAAAGGAAGTTTCTGTTTAATTAATAGAGTTATTGTTTAATAAATCACTCTAAACAAATGTATTGTTCTTCTTGTAGTGTATTGGTCATGGCGGTCAACCTAGTTAACGGCCGATGCTACTTGACACCGGTGGTCCAGACTTTGAATGAATTGAAAGTTCACATGACTGGACGACACTGGGAGATCATCAGAAGGACACCGTTCGCGGCTTTGACCGAGATTGAAGCCGTCCTCCAAGAGAGAGCCCTCCTTGATTCTCTGCTGCAGAGGTTCGATGGCCGCAGCAGCAAATTCAGGATCGGGGCCAGCCTCGTGAGTTTCAGACCTCAAGATGTGGGTCTCATCCTTGGTCTACGCTGTGATGGGAACGCAGTCGTATTCCAGAAGAAGAAGACACACTCGCCGTTCGAGCTGAGGTATTTTTCAAGATCTTACGAGAGAAATAAAGACTCCATCAAGAACACACTTGAGCGGATAGTTCGCGAGAGGGGGGAAGAGGAGAATTTTGTAAAGCTCCTCATGGTGTACCTCATGGGTACTATCCTCTTCCCTAACACTTCCTGCTCTGTTCCTGTTTGGATCGTTGACTACGTCGACGACCTACCAGCCATGGGACGATTTGCATGGGCTCAAGCGACCCACAAGTGGATAATGGAGGACGTTCCACAAGCGGCCGCTCGAGTGCAAGCGAGATGCGCCGGGAACATGACCAACACGGGGTACGTCAAAGGTTGCTCGGTTGCGTTGACCACCTGGTTCTATGAGCTCACCGGCACCGGCAAGAAGTTGCATTTCGGAAAGACCCCAAGGATCCTGTGCTACGGTGAAAACAGCTACCGGAAGCAAGTGTCGACGGGGACTTTATTTTCATCACTTGAAGGAAAAGAGGTAATGAATCTATTTAATGAATCTTCATTTAAGTTTACCGTTTTTGTGTTTGACAATCTGTGTTAGTGTTTAAATATAATAATTCGTATTTAACAACTATGTTTACAATTTAAATTATTTTCTTAACATTTAACTCGTATGTTTATTGTTTAAACGTATTGGATTTTTACAATTGTTAGTTTCCCGAACTGGTCGCCGCCAACCAGGACGAACAAATATTTGTTGGGGCCATCCGCGGAGCTGCCACCGGCCACGGAGGTGTTATTCCTCCCGCTTCCGCTCCCGTTCCGCTGGCGAGCAAGACTCCCGCTCCGCCTGCGAGAAAGAGAGATGATCGGGCAGCATCGTCAAAGCGCGTCCGACGCCGATCACCTTCTCGGAGCCCGCACCGCGCACGGACTGCTCGCCGACGGGCAAGCCCCCTTCCACCCCCCTCCCCGACACCAACAGGCGACGAGCTGACCAGACGTCTATTGCAGACGTGCGAGTTAATGTTGCAAGAGATCCCACGTCTTGTTGCTCGCGTTGATGCTCTGGAGGCGCGTTCGCAGGCCACGACGAGGCCGGATGACTATGATACGATCTCCGGCAGCCCGAATGCAACGGACGCAGCCCCGGCGATTGCCAGAGACGACGTTCTCGCGAGGGCATTCGCGAGAGTCCCGCGCAGGAAGAGGCTTATGTGGAGGACTGCAACGATGTGTCTCCCTCCGCCGGCCGACGTCGAGGCAACAGAAGTACCAAATGCTGTCGAACCAACAATGGCGGAGGCTCAGCCAACTTCAGGTCCGAGCTCGCCATTGGAAAAAGGACAGGCAGCGGTGCCGCCGGCTGCAATGGATGTGTCTCTGCCCGATGATGCGACTGCCGCCGTCGACACGTTAATTGAATCCCTTGTCAGTGACCTCCCTGTGTTGGAGGCACCGGCGCCGGCGTACGATTGCTGCGCGACGAAGGCAGACACAATCCTGGCGCCAGTGGCACCAGAAGTGAATAAAGACTCCGTGGCATTGCCGGTGTCGAGTCAGCCCACGTTAGCAGCTGAACCGAAAAAAGACGCTGTCGCCGACGCTGTGGCCTTACCGGCACCGTCACATGTTAAAGACTCTGTGGCAGTACCGGAGTCGAATAAAGAGGCTGCCAAGGAAGGGCAACGAGACGTCGACGACGCTGTGGCCGTACCGGCACCGTCACATGTTAAAGACTCTGTGGCAGTACCGGAGTCGAATAAAGAGGCTGCCAAGGAAGGGCAACGAGACGTCGACGAGGCGCAGAAAAAATTCGTTCCGAAGAAGAAAAAATATGCCGGAATGTCGCGTCTCGACCAATTCGAAGAGAAGATAATAAGAATCTTCCTCAACTGTGTCATGGACTCGTAAGTATATTTATGTTAACAGTTAAATAAATACACTTGCGGTTTAACTATCTCCTTTAATATTTAATTGTTTGTAAATTGTATGTAACTATTTAAGTTATCAATTAACTATATCATTATCCACTTAACTATGAACGTTATTGTTTAACATCAGGACTACCGTATGGAGGACTGACGCAGTTCAGACGACACGCGAGGCCGTGTTCACGTTGGTCGAGGGTAAGGAGAATGTGACAGACGATGTCGTCGATGCCTTCGTCTGCATCATCCAGAAGTCGCTGAAGCTTCAACCGTATCCTTATAAGAAGCGCGCTTCCATTACCCGTCCACTTGCACTATTCCTCTCCCAAAGGGAGGACACGGCGGAAGACGCTCTCCACATGATAGACGATGCTGCGCGGAACGTCCACGAAGTCGACATCGTAATAATGCCTATAATTTTGCATGACCATTTCCATATCGTCGTTCTCGACAACATAGCGCAAGAGTACAGGCATTACTCTTCCTGCCAGAGCGAGGAATACGACGAAGACGCCGCCGAAATGGTAAGCTCCCGTGTTAACTATAACGGAAATAACTTACTTCCTAATTTTCCATCTCGACTTCAAAATTTATTTGTTTACAGCGGAAACTATTCGATAATTGCATCGAGATGGAGCTTGGCGAGGCGGCGACGTCCTCGTACGCCCTCATTCACGACAGGAGCACTCCAAGACAAAAACGAGGAAGTCTTGACTGCTCGGTGTATGTGATGCGGTTCATTGAGCAACTTCTTGCTGACGAAAAGCTTCGGGTACCGCAAACGGACGTGCCGTACTTACGTCTGAAATACGCCGCACGCATACTTTTGGATGGGAGGGCAGCCGGCGTCGGGGATAAAGGGGAGACGTCCTCGAGAGTCAATCCTGTATAAAGTTCTTTCTCAATTTTACTGTAAAGTTTGTAACATACATTCTTTTGCAATAACTAAGATAGTTAACATTTAACGAAAACCTTTAACTATACATACGATAAAAACTCTCTGTTTAAACTAAGATAGTTAACATTTAACGAAAACCTTTATATTATAACTATCAGATTCTATGTTTAAATATAAAATCCTTCGTGTACGTAATCAGGCTTCTGTGTGACAACACTGACTGAGAGAACGAAACGTTTTTTTTTTTTAACTATACATGGGAAGTCGTGGGCGGTTCGTAACGGGCACTGCAATAACTTGTCCGTGTTAGGCGGAGGTTGGGGATTTTGAATATATTCTCTTTTCGCCACTGTACGACCGGAATTAACCTTTCGAACATCGTCTCCACGGAGGACTTATGGCGACAACCCTAGTTAATGGGCGATGCTCCTTGGCAGCGGTAGCGGAGACGATAGCCGAATTGAAGGTCTACATGAATGGACAGCACTGGGAACTTATACGAATGACACCGTTCGAAGCATTGACTAAGGTGGGAGCGGTATTCCAAGACAGGGCCCTTCTTGATTTCCTATTGCAAAGTTACGATGACCGCACAAGCAAATTCAGGATCGGGACAAGCATGCTAAGTTTCAGGCCTGAAGATGTCGCCCTCGTTCTTGGTGTGTGTTGCAGTGGAGAGGAAGTCGTCTTTCAGAAGAAGAAATCACGCTCATCTTTCCAAGAGAGGTATTTCTCGAGAACGTACGAGAGACACAGAGACTCTATAAAGAGAACTCTTGAGCAAGTTGTTCGACAAAGTGGACAAGAAGAAAATTTTGTCAAACTCCTGATGGTTTACCTCATGGGTACGGTCCTCTTCCCAAATACGTCATGCTCTGTTCCAAATTGGGTCGTTGATTATGTCGACGATCTACGTGGCATGGGCCGATACGCATGGGCCCAGGCGACACACAAGTGGCTTATGGATGACGTCCCACAAGCTGCCGTAAGAGTGCGAGCAAGATGCGCCGGGGAGAAGATTCAGGCGGGGTTCGTGAAGGGTTGCTCGATCGCATTGAACATATGGTTTTACGAGCTAACCGGTTGCGGAAACAAAGTGAATTTGAGCAAGACACCAAGGATGCTTTGCTACGAGAAGCAAGGGTCGATACAAACCATTTTGCCATCTCTGGAAGGAAAGGAGGTAATCATACCGAATTCTCCGTATAATTATGGATATTACCATTTACTATATGTAGTCTCTGTTTAACTAGAAGCATTACTATTTAAATATTTCGTTTACCGTTTACATATTGACGTCTTTGTTTAAGAAAACATGTTCTCTAACCTTACCTTGCATATGTTAGTTTCGTGAGCTGGTTGCCGCTAATGCGAATGAAGATATAACTGTTGGGGCCGCCCGACGGACAATGCACGATGAAACTACAATCTCTCCCGAGCGCGTAAGCCGTCATTCACGTACTACGAGTTCAACGCGCCGTACGGGAACACCCCCCTTGACGTCGGCTGCCCCCCCGACGACGGCAGCCACCCCGCCGGCTGAAAGGGACGATGTCAACGAACGTCTGCTGCAGGCGTGCCAGTTATTAACATCCGAATTCCGAGGGCTTGTTGCTCGGGTTGATGTAATGGAAGGACGGTCACATTCGAATGAGCCGTCCATACAAGCAAATGAAGTTCCCGGTTCGGATGCACCGGAGGTAGACCAGGCGAATGCGGGGGCCTTCACTGAGACGAGCTCGGAATTTGCCGACGATGAGGTCATTGCGGTCGCCATTCGAAGACGGTCAAATTTGAAGAGACCCGCGAGAAAAACCAAAAGAATAAAGCTGATCGCTCGAGAGGCTGACGACGCAACAGTAGCAGCGTCGCAGACAGACACAAATCCGGGGACCGATGTCGTGGTCGCCGCATCGCATGCGGACAATAGCAACAATGAACCACCCGAACAGGTACGGCACGATTTCATTCCGCACCGGAAAAAATACCCCGGCCACACGCGGCTCGACATATTCGAGCAAGAGTTAATAACGATCTTCGTCAACGGCTATATTGACGAGTATGTAGGAAGTTTTTACATCAACATTAGCCTTTACCATTTAACTATAATTGTTACCGTTTAACCATATCTTTTAACGTTTAACTATGTCTGTTGTCGTTTAACTATTTCTTTTACTCGTTAATTATAGTTTTCTTTCTCTTACTGTGTCTGTTACCGTTTAACCGCAGCACTATCGTTTGGACTAATGGCTTTGTCAGCACTACACGGAGACAACTATTCTCCATGCTTGAAGGACAAGAAACGGTTCCCGACGATGTCATGGACGCGTTCGTATGCATAATTCAAAAGTCACTGAAGAGGGTACCATACCCTTATAAGAAACGCGCGTCCATCACACGTCCACTGGCATTGTTTATGTCCAAGCAGCCTGACGCGTGCGAGTCGACGCTCGCTATGATCGGAGACGCGGCGCGAAACCGGCATGAAGTTGACATTGTTATCTTCCCAATCATCATGATTGGCCGCTTCCATGTGGTGGTGCTTGACAATGACAAACAAGAATACAGGCATTATTCGTCATGCCAAGGTGACGAGTACGAGAGAGACGCGTTTGAAATGGTAAGTGCCTCGGTCATTCAGAGGAGACTTTTTAACATCAGTAGTTTATTAACATCAGTTTGTATATCTCAACAGAGGAGACTTTTTGACTATTGTGTGGACATGGAGTCCGGCGAGCCGGCGACTATACTGTACCCTCTAATTCACGACGATGCCACCGCACGACGGAGACGAGGAAGTGCCGACTGCGCCGTTTATGTGATGAGATTTATCGAGCAAATACTCGAAGGTGACAAGCTACGCCTTCCTCGAAAGGATCTACCATATTTCCGATTACAGTATGTTGCACGCATACTCATTGAAGGTCGAAGGACCAGAACCATAGAAAGAGGCGAGTCTTCGACTGGGGGGGGGGGGGGAAACCGACTTGAGTTATTGTTTTGAGATATTATGTTTAACTAACTATGTTAATCTTTAACAAATGTTATTTATGTATAACTGTAAGTGTATATATTTAAATTTAAAAGTTTCTGTTTAACTATCAGCCTGGCCATTGTACTATCGGCATTGTAGTCCTTTAACATTAATACTTAAATGGTTAAAAGTAACCGTTTCTGTTTAACTATTAAACATAGAGACAGTTTCACACATGAAATGAAATATGTTTATTGCAAATACGAGAATAACTCATTACATAAATTGCAAATACGAGAATAAATATTAAACAAGGACACGTTTTAAAACAATTGATAAGATATCTGATCCACCAGGACATGAGCAAGATGCAACTCGGCGACGTAATCGTAGGAATCTTGCACATCAGAGGCTTCGCAGGCAGTTGTTCAAATTGCAAGTTGAACAACCACCGGGGAAGCCTCTGATATCGAAGAAATCCCCGATTACATTGCCAAGATGCATCCCGCCGATCCCCTGGTCGAGCAGATGTCACATCAATTGTTTTTGGTAACTTCATCCCTGGCCATTGTACTATCTTCGCCTGCAAAATCTGTTGGTGTCTAGAAACCTTCATAAAGTTTTAAAACAATTGATGGGATATCTGATCGAACAGGGGATGTCCAGGATGCATATCAGTAATGTCATCGCCTCCGGATTCTCTGATCTCGAAGGATGGACCGATTACATTGCCGATATGTGTCCCGGCGATCCCCTGGTCGAGCAGATGTCGCATCAATTGTTTTTGTAACTTTATAATCTAATCACTCCACTCCAAGGCAATTTATACAGTAGACGGGAAATTGAAGGGTCGTTCAACTTGGCTGCTTCGATTCAGGAGATACATTAAATGTCTTCGAATGAGAATTCCAAGGGTCGATCAATTTTGACCGGACAACTACGCTTTGGTGTGATATGTACTACATTTCTATGTTATCCTTCAAACAAACCGTTCTCCATTTAAATATAACTTAAACCATTTAAATAGTAATGTCTCCATTTAACGAACATTGGTACTCATTAAAATAATATTTTTCTGTTTAAACTTACTGTGTAAATATCAAACATATAGACATAAATATGCTTATTATGAGTTAAGACAGGTGTTTATTTACAATGCCTACTCGGCGACAGGTTCAGTACAAGATCTACGATTATGGCCGGACGCGTGGCAGCGGCTGCACCGTAACTCGCGGACCGCGGAAGCTTGCGACTCGATCCTCTTCCGTCTGGGTCGCCCAGGTTGCCTTCTCGTAACCGGCGGACGCAGATGGAGTTCTCGATTGTCGTCTGTAGGCTTGTCGTCGTCTGGTATTGGGAAAATAGCTTCCCTATACGCCAGTTTGTATGTCTCGACGGTGAAGTAGTCGCTAATAAATTGATGAACGTTGGTGTCTGTCTGCATTATTGCAGCGCAAGCGTGTGTGCACGGGATACCATAAATTTGCCACCTGCGACATGAGCATGTTCTACCCGATAGATCGACGGAGTTGCTGCAATGGTCAAGGACTTCATAGCGATCATCGACACAACGACCAACATAAAGATTTCGGCTTTCCGCAACCACTTCGTCTACCTTCTTATGTATATCGGGGCATAAGTAGGTGTCCCATTTGTTCGCTTGCTCACGACGGGTGCATATCATCCGCATTAATTTGAACCTGTATCATAACAAATTATAATTGATTGTTAAGGTAAACCAAGAATAGTTAAACATAAACGTAATTATTTAAACAGAGAAAATTATAATTAAACACGAACCATCATAGTTAAACAGAAACCATTATAGGCAAACGTAAAGCACACGAAGTTAAACAGTGACGAAGAAGTTTAAACCGAATGAAAATCAAACATTCAAATACCGTATGGAGTCGACCATTCTCGTCACTGGTAGATGGCGAGCTTCTTTTATCCACGCATTGAAGGACTCTGCGACATTTGAATACATGTTGCCCCAACGTTGACCTTTAAACAAATAATTACACCAATGTGACAAATCTGACTTTTCAAGCAACCAGCGGTGCGCTTCTGGTGATATGGCCCGCAATTCATTCACCGTATCATCAAATTCTTTAGCCGTTGACGCCCACGCAATACGAAAACATATGGACCAGCACTCGTCCTTCAATGCCTTCCCAAGTCCGCCATTTGCTTTCATAAAATTCGCCTCCAAGTGTCGAAGGCAATAGGCATGTGGGGACGAGGGGAAGACCCTTGCAATGGCGTTCACAAGCCCCTTAGACCTGTCCGACACAAATGTAATAATCTCTTCATAATCGCCGTCATCGTATAACGCATCACCTAACTTGGAAATAAACCACGTCCAATTCGCATCTGTCTCGTTGTCGACGATACCGAAGGCCAAGTGGAAAAACCCATTGTTACCATCTTTGCCTGTGGCGCCCAGCAACGTACCACGATATTTTCCAAGAAGATGGGTACCGTCGACAAACAGCAGCGGCCTACAACCCCGCTTGAATCCCATGATACAAGCACGGAACGAGAAGAATGCGCGTTTAAAACGGTCACCGTCTCTTTCTACAATCGCAATGCTGCCGGGATTTGTCTCGGCCACCTTATCCACGTACCAAAGCAGCAGATCATAGCTGGCGACGTCGCTGCCGTCGAGAATCACCCGGGCACGCTCTTTACCCAACCAAGCTTGCTTGTATGGAATGTGGACACCGTGTTCCCGTAACATGTCCTTCTGAATGTCGATAGGCCTGTACAATGGCTGGCTTTTAAGCTTGTCAATCACTCGTGCGCTTACCCATTTGTTCGACGCTTTCGGATGTGACACCGAGCCAATTCCACCACCGCAATTGTGTGACGGGTGCATTGTCTTTATTCTGAACGTATTTTTATTGTATTCCTTCGATGCATGAAGACGCCAGCCACAACCAACGGCAGCGCATTCTATAGTCACCCTGTGTTTCTCATTCTTTATGAATTTGAAGTCGAAATTCCTCTTGATTGCAAAATTCCGAAGCGCGTCTCTTAAATGGTCAACGTCTACGAAACGTTGTCCGATATCCAACGACAGCACTTCGGGATGATCCGAGGAGGACGGAAGACATGCTCCACCGTCCGGGTCGCCATGAGATGGAACAGGTGCGCTGGCAGAATCAGAATTCCTGCCAACACTTCAGTTAAGCGGAAAACATCAGTAACTTAATCGGAAACAAAATAAGTTACCTTGAAACATGTATATTTAAACAATAAAATAATAAGTTAAACACAGAAACTATTTGTTAAACGGAAAATGGTGTAGTTAAATAAAAAATACAATATTTAAACGGTAACTATAATAATTAGGCGAACACATATGACTTCAAAAGTAAAGATAAAGGATAAGAACTTTACAATGACAAGAATTCGTTTTGACTATGATGCGACAATGGCACATCATCTGTCTCAACAACGAGATCGACTGCAGCGCATTTGAAGAGTGAGTATACATGACACATGCGCTGGAAGTCAACCTCATTTTCTATTGGACAAATCGTTTTATGTCCATCGGGTGTGATAAACTTCACCCTAACATGGGAAACATCAAGACCCCATCGGTCACATATCTCCGCTAAGATTGAATCCCAAGAAGTCTGTGCCGTGAACACTAGCACTCGTCCCTCACCGTTGTATCTTGCAATTGCACAAAAACTCTCCATTAAAAACCTGAAACCTGCATATAAATAAATATAAATTGGTACTCTCACTTAAAGGATGATCAAAGTGATGGAAAGGAAGACATTCTCACCTTATCTCAGCTTATCGGCCAACCGGCGGAGTTCAAACGAATGCAAACGATGAATCTTCCAAACTTTATTTCAGAAAAATCAACGCAAGCAGGGATAAAAAAGATTGACAAAAGCCAAATAAAAAATGTTTAACATGATGTGACTGGGCGGTTTTTTTCCCACCATTTGCAAGGGCATGCACGGTATTTCACAGCATAAACCTTGTACAAATGAACGACAGGGGGGAAAAAGGAATTCAAACACTAACGGAAGGGCTTTCTGGGGTATTACAAACTTGCAGAGGCTGTCTGGGAAGTTTTGCAATTCGCGAGGGGTGAATAGTAATTTTCCCTAATTAAAAAGGGATAAAATTAATTTAATTAAAATATATATTTATCATCATTATTCAAATTATTTTATGACCTAATAAATTTAATTATTATTAAATATCACCCATTATTTTATACAATAATATTTATTTTTTATAAAAGACATACAACTAATTTTACCACAATTCTCTTTCATATTTTTTTCCTATTCTACACTCCCATTCCTTTCAACCAAACAATATTTTATTACTATTTTTATCATTTCAATTCCTCATAATCTCATTCCCCCTAATCTTATTCCGCAAACATTCCTCATAATCTCATTCCCCCTAATCTTATTCCGCAAACCAAACGCACCCTCACTCCTTTCTTGGTTGCCAAACATGAGTTTAAACACCATGGATATATACCATTCCCACTCCCAAGGCATGAATCCATGAATCGAACGCCCTCTCAATCTATTATCAAGGAGTCCATAAGAAATTCAGACTGAAACTTTCAATCTGAAATGAAGTAAAATATCAACTAGGGCTTAAACTCAATCAGTTATTACTTACCACCTTTGATTTGAACTTGTTAACAGTAGTATTCCCCCTGCCTATATCAAGTCATAAGACCTTTACAATTTAAGAGAATCTGAAAGACAAAAAGGTAAAATACAGCAAGACAAAAAGAAGCAAAGATAACAAATCCAAGATGTCTCTTTGGGAGACAAAGAATGTGTGGGTTTACATACAACCCTCTAAAAGGGAACAGTAGTGAACCTAGAATTCAATAACCAATGGAACAGATCTTTTACTCTTACACAATATAAACATAGACCCTTCACATGTTTTCAATAATTCCTCACCATATACACTCTACTGAAAACCCGTACCGACCATAGAAGGGCTTCCAGTAAAAACTATACTCCGACTGGACATGACCAAATGAGAGGTTCATCCCCAATTGATATGCTGACATACTGACGAAACAAAAATAGGGAAAGACGCGGAGAAAAAAGTAAAATAAAATCAACCAACACCAGCAAGTGTAGAACCCTATCATCATGATGAAGGCCGACACTCTCGAGCAAAAATTGATAACTGCACTGCCAAGCAGATGCTGGCTGTACAACCAGTGACAAGCAGATGCATTCCTCAACCTGCAACCGCAATCATGTTTCTCCCATAAACTCCTCTTATGGGAGAAACAAAAGGGTGGAATACCCTTCATTCTTTGGACTCTGCAACTGGACCGACTGATACAGACTGCGACCCCACTCAGTTGTTTACCACTCTCAGGAAATGGTCGACAAGAATATCAAGGGGCATTTTAAATGAACTGTGCCATACAAAATCACTAAGCATTTGCCTTCTCTAATTTCTCTTTTTCTATCTCCACCCTCCTTTGTTCAGCATGTTGAGCTATGCCACTGGCAAGTGCCTGATAGTGGAAGTCCAAGGATTGCATTAGGTTCTGGAATCTTGGTGGGTTGGATGCTTGAACACCTAAAAAGAGATGCTAAATATGTCAGTTCAAACAAAGTGGTAACCTATCTAAATTAATGAAAGAAGAAAATGGATTTTACCTTGGATGGCTTCCACAAAATATATGAAAGGGTCGACTTCATCAATAGGGGATTGCAACTCTTCATCATCACTGTAATCATCATCCGAGTCATCATCTTCATCATCTGGCTGGAAGGCTTTCGCCTGAGTTGCACCAAAAAAATAAATTCCTATCAGCAGCTTTTACGAATGGTTAGGAAATAAAAATGATATTTGCATAGAAAAATAACCAAAAGAATGCAAGGGAGATAAGAGTGGCCCTCCTAAAGTGTATACGCCTGAAATTTACATGGTAATAAAGCAATAACTGTAGCTAAACCCGTGGCAGAGGGGAAAAAAAGTGTTCAGAATGACAACAATGATATGCTTCAAATTTCTAAGACAAAGAAGAATATGTTGTGCTGTGTTAATATGAGATAAGTATGTGATCTATCCATATTACAATGAGCAAAGTCGCAAGAACTAAAAAGGGGAAGGCAGGAAGAAACAAACATGGAGATACACATTATGTTGTTTAGTATAAGAACAATTTTGCCAGTTTTAACTACAAACAAACACCTTGTGGCAATACGACATAAGGATCTACCATCACAAGGGAACATCATTCACAGTATCCAAAAAAGTAAATAGGCAATTTCTACCACAAGAGTAAACTACATGAACTGATGCCTGAGAATTTACTAACCTGAGCTGCTAACTTTTGGAGCCTAAGACTGTCGGCTTCATCACCCTCTTCTGCATCAACTCCCATTTCCTGTTCATCTTCATCCTCATCCTCGTCTTCATCATCACTTTGAAGTCCATCCATATCATTGTCATCCTGTTCACTTTCTTTCTTAGACTCTACACAAAAAAAAAAAACAAGAGATTAGCATCAACTGCAAGAAAGCAGAACCAAACAAAGAATCAGGAAAAAAAAAGCAGCACTTCCAGCCAAACATCGGTGATAACAGGAAATTATCAATATTCATCAAGGGAGAATATGAAGAGATAATCAGACAGTAGCCAAATGTCCAGAGCGTCTACCATGCAAGTTTGCCACCACATGCCGCAAAGGTATCTTGCCCCAGACATAATGGACAAATAACTAACCAAAGATCTTACCTTCTACAAGGACTCAAGCATGCGCTAAGTATCTACATATTCAGAAATCCTCGGTTGTAGTGGTACCTGAGGGTGACCTTGGGTTACCCCGAGATGTCAACCAAACACAAAAAGTTACCCCTGCCAGCCCTTTCTTTACAAGATTTAATTAATTAAATAATCATATTTTATGTATTTAACTTTTTTAAAAAAATATTAATAATTATAAACAAGCATCATAATTAAAAGAAGTAAATCTTTAATCTAATAAAAGTTTAGACAACTTCCTATAGAAGTTCTATCTCCAAAATAATTTCATACTTCCAACCTAAACCCACTATCCTACCAGAGAAACAAATGGAGGGTGCTATGTTCTCTTAAAGTGCATCCATTGCGTTATTCCAAGGGATGAATTGATTCAAAAGTATAATCAACACTTTCTTTAAAAAAAAATGAAGGCAGGTTTAGAGTCAGTATCCAAAACTTAACCTTGATGGACTGAATAGCAAGAGAAAGAAAACCCAGAATGAAGATTTGTGTCCCACTGAGTTCAGGTGAGAAACTAAATACGAATTCACCAGGCTATATTACCTGCAACTTGATCCTTGTAAGCAACAAGAAGCTCTAGTGCGGCTTTAAAAACTCGTGAAAAAGCTTCCTCTGGTAACTGATCCGCAGGAAGGCCAAGAAGTGAAGTCAACCCCAAGCAGCAAACTTTTTTATCATGTTCTCTGCATTTATTATAGGATACTTAATCGAACTATAAAGACAGAAAGGTCATGGGAAATGGGAAAGTGACTGATTAAAGATGTACCTTTTGAAGTTTACATGAACACCACTCTTTTTAACCTGCTGCAACATCTGGAACCAGAGATTGAAAACCTCTGACGCAACACCAAGCTTATGTAACACACTGAGTGTGAAAGACGGGTTATAATAAAGAGCATCGGCAACCTGCAACAACCAAAGTATATATATACATATATATACACACGGTTAGCAGTAGAAACTAACAACAGAAAACACATGATTCAGATATTTTTATCTTTGGACCACACACAAACACACAATTTCAGATACACCAATCCTTAAACTGATATACAAAAAGTTGGTTGACAAAAATAAAATAAAATAAAAAATAAATAAACTAAATCCATTTGAAGAGTAAACAAGAGAGAACAAGCATGTGTATGCTTACAGAAATTATATCTAGATGTCAACTCAAAAGAAACAAATTCACAAATTGGATTTTCTTTCGTAAGGGCATAAAACAATGAAAAAAAAAATATCAGCTCACCACTTGTATCAAGAGACATTTCAAGTACGACTTCTCAGCCCGACGCAATCGATCAATTGTTATCCTCAGATATGGCTCAACCCACTGATCTACTTGTCCTTTGCAGTTTTGAAATACTACT
The DNA here is from genome assembly GCA_020875875.1 of Dioscorea alata. Taxonomy (NCBI): domain Eukaryota; kingdom Viridiplantae; phylum Streptophyta; class Magnoliopsida; order Dioscoreales; family Dioscoreaceae; genus Dioscorea; species Dioscorea alata. Next base: position 31,784,189 of record CM037020.1, read on the forward strand.
TCAATAAGCTTTGGCGCAGGTTCAATGTCTCTGTCCTCCATGTTTTTGTCTGCCATGATCTGCATAAAGAAATCACATATGGAGCTCTAATCATGGGTACCAGAAGGACAGAGAGGCCTTTCTCATGGAAATCTCATCACACAACAATATTACAGAACAATCTTATTAGAAGGACTAGATCATGTGACTCACAGAGGAAAGTATGTTCCACAGGCTTTGCTGGTAGTCAGGATCTCTACATGCAAGGAAATGTGTGGTACCCCTTGATATGTAGTTGTCTAATGGCACAAGAATATCTGCACAGAAAAGTTCAGTAAGATCACAAGATGCACTATGAAAAGTAATCATATAAGCCGAAACTAACAATTAAAAAGATATTTTATTTTATTTATTTTATTTATTTTTGAACAAACACATTGGCATGCTCATTGTATAAGCCAGAACCAGGGTGTGTATAGGTATATATAACAAACAATATCAACTTAAATTATGCAAATGAAAATTTTGATATGGTCAAGCTGTAACTGCAATCTAAAGTTTGTGGGGAAAAAAAAGTAGCTAAGTTCAATAAATATTAGTACATCAGCTTCCATATTCCATTCAACTATTTATATTCCAAAAGCCACACATGATGGTGAATAGAAGTAGCTTCTAATCCAATCCAAATAAGTTCAACTTCATCCGTCTATGAGATCTCACAAGGGATTTGCATTATATTGTTAATTTTCATGCATACCGGTCTACGTATAGAACATCTGATGTCACATCATTTTCATCTTACCTATCAAACCCAGAGAGAATAAGATGTTATTCACTCAAATGTCAAAGGTTACAAAATGCTTCATACAACACTACAAGGTCAGATTGTATTTCAATGTGAACCAATTCCAAGATTATTTTTGGTCGAGGTACAAACAAGGGGATAAGCGCATCTACACAACTACAACTAATTCTAGAAATAGGATACTTTATGAAAACATCACTAACTTTGCTAATCTGATCAACTCTTTTATACCTAGATATGCCAAAAATACCTACTACTAATAAGCACGATAGACACTACATTCTCAGTCTGACGCAATATACAGCCAACAATAACATAAATGAATTCAGCAGTGATAATCAATACACCTATAAAATTTTTGCATACATTTAGATGAGCACTCTATTGATCATTGTAAACTAATTTTCAAATAGGTGGTTGACAATTTCATGCAAAGGCAACCCACTCAGAAACTGACATAACATGAGACACCATAATCTGTGACAGCACAAAAACCATATAGAGATATAGGCAGCATCTCATATTCAGTGGCATTCAAAAGAAAGAAACAGCATAACAGATACTTATACAACTCATACAAATAAAGGTTCTATCAACCATAAACTCACTTTCAAAGAAATCTATCGCCCAATCTCCAAGCGCTTCAATCATCAAAGGCCACAGACTCCACATCTCCAAAGAAATTGTAGGCGCAAAAAATGTCATATAGGAGACAATTTCCAAAACTTCCTCAAAAACCTCTGTATGGCGAAACAAAGAACATTTAAGTGAATGAAAAGAAATTGCATCATAATATTCACTTTACCCTTGTGAAATTTTTTATAGAAATTAGATGGATATGTTGTATAATTTTAATTTAAAGAAATTTTGAATAATATATTAGATCTACATTAGCAACCTCAATTGAAATTGGATATCTTGACAAGCTAAATTGCTCCCAAGTCCCAAGAATTATAGCTTACTCCACTGCACAAAAGATTTGCACCAGTAGCCTCTATGTTTCCAAAACGTCCCCTTTACAAATTAAGCTAATTAGACAACCTTCTTTGTCTAGTCATTTCATACCATTCTTGTTACTGGATCTCTTACATATTGCTGCACAACCATGCAACAAGCAAGATGTTTACTGGATCCATTACAACAATCAGCATTTACGTCATAAACCTATTGCCATACAACCATAACATACCAAAGATGGTACTCGCCAAAGTAATATATTTCACAAAGACTTTAACTTGACAATGAATTGTAAGAGAACAGCGATGGAGAGAACATCAAATTTGGGCATTGAAACAAAGGAGTATGTTGATATCTTAAGAAGCAAAAAGCAATAAAGATAGAAGAAAAGAATATTAACAATATAGACAAATTTTACCGAACTGTTAAAAAACAAAAAACACAAAAGATGGGGCTCTCTTAGCATGATGGATAGACAACAAATGTATAAACTCAAGATCAAAGATTACCACCTAATTAACCATACATGCTAACAGTACTTTACCTTGGCCATCTGTTGTTAACATCTTTCGCATTATGGGTAGCAGAATAGGTTCAATTTGGACAAAAAGTTGAGGTAGCCTACTAATAGACTCAAGAATAGTGCTTATAGCACGCAAACAACCAACTGCAGCCATAGCGCCTGGATCATCAGATTCAACATCTGCTTCAGATGTATTCAAGCACCTCCAAAAGGCAGCAGCCTGTAAGAACAAACCAGGCCAAATGTTCAATGCATTAACAATGTAAAATTAACCTAAAATAGTGATACATGAACATCAGGCATGCATGCAGATAATGTACGCATGTGCTCACCAGGTTTTGGCATAACCCAAGAGCATACGGAGCCATCTCCTCACCAAATTTGTCCACTACAGTCTCAAGAGTGAAGACAAGGTCTTCATTCTCCACCTCATTCATGAGTTTAAAAAACTCTATAAATAAGCCAACAACAATCCATCAAATGACAAACCCTTCATGAAGGCGGTTATGCAAGTCAATAAATCCTATCACATACCATCAAGTAATTGTGGAAGAATTGGACGGATTTCATTAAGATCTGCATATATAAATTATCACTCATGAGATTCATGTTCCATATTTCAGGAAAACAATGGAAATAGGAGAAAAATAAGCAATAAAAGCATACCTTTACAAGCTTCAACAAAGGACCGTAAAGCAAAGACTGAATCTACACGAACAGGGAGTTCTGGATCACGCAAACCAGAGACCACAAAATGAAATGCTCTGCGAAAGTTGTTTTGATCTGAAAAGTTGATATGGGCATATTGTCCCGCAACCCAAGCAGCCTAGACTCCATTAGGAAGATAGACAAAATTAGAAGCAATAAAAATTTCTAAATTTTCAACAAGGCTAACCTATAGTCAATCAAACAATATTATAGACGTAGGACATATGGCTTGGTTATTTGAAACGATACAGATGCAAAATAAGATAACCCTAAATCACGTATCAGCATAAAAAAATTATTATATAGATTATTGTTAATAAGTTACGTTAATAGGATATGATGAAATTGGAACCTTTTAAAGAACATCATACCTGCAGTTTCCTGTTCTCTTATTATTTTCATGCTTGTAAATGTAAAGAAAGATATCTGTCATTTGGTTTACATGATCAAATAGCATAAGAAAATCATTATAACAGCAATTTTAGAAAGAGATGCATCCCCTTTTCAAAACAATGTCAATATGCACCACTTTAAGGGATAAACCCTTTTTGAACATTGAATCAGATAGTTAAAGACAAACATCACCAAAGCAACAATAAAAACTAGATTTATCCTACAGCACATAAAACAGCAGAATTATAAGTTCTACATGATCAAATGTAAAACAAGAAGAAATGATCACAACCTTTGCTCTGAGGTGTCCTACGTGACTAGTGAATTCCGGAAGAACATGTCGCACTAACATGGGCTCTAGCTCTGACTTGTATGGTTCAGTTTGCTTTAGTTTGTCACATAAAGCTCCAATAGCAAGAAGAGCACCATCTTTCTGCCGATATGGTTTTGTCTCTGCAGATGCTTCATCATATCTAATCAGAAATAAAAACATTAAAAGTCAATTATTTTTCCTCTGTTTATCCACATCCATGAAGAAAGTGACAGGTTTGGTATGTCTGTGCACACATCAAAAAAGGCTACCTTCTAAAGATTTCCACAATGAATTGAATGAACTTCTGCAGATTTCCTTTTCCACGCTTTCTCACTAGTTCACTCACAAAGTCCATGGCTGCAGTCCTAGGACTATATAAATCTTCAATTATGTCTGCAGTATGAACGAAAACCATCAAATGATTTCCATAATAGAAAAGAGGGTAATACTTAGTGAGTTTTATTGACTTAACATAGTTGGATACAATGGCTGAAGAAATGATAACAGATACTTATGCAGTAATATCCCTAGATTATGGGACTTACCATATCCTTTTCTCACATATTCATGGGGGTCTTCATTCCATAACTTCTGATCATTATCATTAAAACACATCAGCGGGAAAATTATCTCAAAGAGAACAATGTCAAGTTGTGGCTGCAGCAACTGATACATGCTGTTCTTCGAAATACTGAAGACAGGACAAACAATAGAACATCAATCAGAACGAAAACCAAAACAAGCACAAGCATTTCTTGAAGTATCAGCTTGTAGGAAAATAATTGAATCTATGCAAAGAATAATTGGCACACAAACAATTTCTTGGTAAGGAAAACAAGGGTGCCAGTGCAAGAACTGATTAACATACCAAGGAGAAGAGAAGAAAATATGCACTAGTCCAAAAAAATAAATAAATAAATAAACTGATTGCAAAGAAATACAAAAGCATATAAAAGAAAGGTTAATATTAACGTTCATGACAATGCACGAGCTCGCCAGGAAATTGAAATTGCAAGCACAATGAACAACATAATGCACTCATTCTAGGAGTATAAAACTGTTGCCCTGTGATATCAGTCAGATGAAACATTACCAATTTGACCCAAAGCCTACTTATAGTCAAATTTCACTGGCTCATTTGCCAATTCAAAAAGTAATCATGTTAACTTACCTAAAAATAGGAAACCAACCTCCACAGATTACACAAGTAAAAGATACAACAACCATTGATGGACCAAGACATTCGAAAATTAAACAAACAACTGAGTAGCATCTTTGAAAGGTTTTAGTGCTGATCAAATTATATTTGCCAATATAGAGATGATAAATAAAAAATTTCACTTCTACTTCTAGTGAAATTTGCCTGCAAAAGCAAGAAAGATCAAAGTTCACCCCCACCACACATGATAAATAAAGCTTTCAAAATTTCCTGTTTCTATTCAGACAGCAGCATTCAAATCTCCAATACTTCCCCATGTTAGCAGGAAAAGAAACCAATGCAAAATTGTCAGTTTTATCAAAAATGCAAACTTTTATTTCATCTGTATTCTACCATTATATTGGCCATTCAGCAAGCGGTTTCCAGAATTTCTTCTCAATTATCATAGTATGCATTGCTCTATGAAAACTAAGGTCTTTATCAACAATAGGTTTTCAAATATATTCAATTATTTGGATCCTCGATATGACATTTTCATCCTTAAGAAATGCTTTCAAGGATGGCTGATCAGGTAACACTGAACCAGTGGGACCGAGTTTACTGAAGATTATATACTTGAGACATATTCAGCTCAGAGCAAAGGTCAGTAAATTAATACACTCTACAAACAACCAGAACATCAAGTAAGATATTGCAGATACTAAAAGTAAATTTGCAGAAAGAATTACCTGCTGCTAAGATATTGAAGGATAAGGTTGGTAACTCTATCCGGCAAATAATCACCTACTCGTATGGCATTAAGCAAACGTAGATGGCATTCTAAAATTTTTCCAGCATAATTTTTCTGAAATGCTTGGGCAAAAGCTTTATTCTCAGGTTTTTGAAGCTTTGTGTCACCAAACCTGCATATGATATTCCAAGAAAAATTTAAACAAAATTTACAACCGAAAATGATGTCCACTTCAGTATGTCATCAGGAACACACCTGGTGTACAAACGATTTAATATGTGAATTGTCCATTTCTTGACTTTCCACCATCCCCAAGATTTCCTTATCTCTGGATCAGTTGGTTGGCCTTCCAAAGGAACAGGCCGCTCCAAAACATTCAAGAAAAGAATCATCCAGGCATTGAAGACATTGGGATCAAAAAGTTGCTTTGGGATCTCTAACTAAAAACACATTGATTGAAAGGAAAGGTAACAATCAGATAAATGCAAAAATGGAAGGGAAAACCAAGCTCCTCAACACCAAAGGAACATACATATATAGAAGACCAGAATATTTTGCATATAAGCTTGATCAAATCAGCAACTTCAACAGGCGGGTTGACCACCTGGACCAGTTTGCTAAATATACCCAATAAATGAGGAAACGTCTCATCAACAATGAGATAGACTGGTGTGCGCTCTTCATCAGACTTGAACCTTATCAATAAGAACAGAACATCAACAGTACTGATAAAAAACCTTGGATATTTAACAAAAAAAGCTTAATATAAATATTTTTTCTCACAGTAAACTCAACTGCTGAGCCCATAGTGCCTTAGCTTTACTAAGTACGATTTATATAAGTCAATAGGTCACATCAGATAAGGTCAGTTAAAGAAACCTCTGCATCATATCACTTGAAATTGTATTTGGGATCAGTCAGAGGAAACCCAAACCAAATAAGTAAAGTAAAATAGAGATGGCAGATCATAAGAGTCACAAAAAAGTATACAGTAGTCACATACACATGCACACATTAAACCTTAGAATTTCAAAGCTCAATTATATTTCAAGACATTGATGTTGTGCCACAAAAAACTTCATGCATAATAAATCAACAGTGAAAAATAATTAGTTGTCCTATGCATGATTTTATTGACACATTAAAATGAAGCCTACATTTATAACTTATGAACAGTGGGCATGCAAAAGATAGACGAAAAGAGAAGAAACAGTGTAACTAGAATACCAGAAAGAGATGCTTACTCATATTTCCTAGAGAGAATCCTCAATACATATAAAGCACCAAAGACCTGCTGATCCTGTGATTGTAAGTTACTACTAATCCAGCGCAGAAGGCCTGGCCATTGTTCGGGATAATCAGCATGAATTATTGTTTTAAGACATTCCCCAAGCTGCGCTCTGTAAGGCAGAAAATAGGGATCATAATATCATGGCTGTGAAATGTAACCCCAACAAGTGGAAGCAGATCAAATTGATGGAAAAACAGCAGCTTTAATTTTGCAATTTTATTTTGTGGATAACAATGATTAGGATCTTGATTACTGATATACAAAAGATTAAAAAAAGTCTTTATTTAGTAATAGAACTTAGGTATAGTTAATATAACCTTGTAACTTTTCAGTTTACAAAAGAACTGTAACTCTTTCAAATAAACATTGTGAATGATGATAATTGTGAGTGTGAAAGAAACATTCCAAGAAAAAAAGCATGAGTGTATGAAAGCAGAAAAACCAAATCAACAGAATTATTACATGCCATATACATACAAAAGAAAGCGCACATGAACGACAACTTTGGAATCTGCGGTGCAAAAGACACACTAGCTTGTGTTATGTGACTGGAAAGTACAACACGACAACTCCAAACAACGTCCACATTTCATCAAAAGTAACATCAAAGGATAGTATACACAAGTGAAATACCGCTTGAACAACTCTCAAATCTCAAACCAAATGGGCAATCCTTAAAACTAAAACAGAATTACACATAAGCAGGCCATGCCAAAATAATTTGGTCAAAATAGAAGAAGAAAGCAACTAGTAAAATTGTATGCATAAGAAATAGGCTACAAAATATCAAAAGCTCAATTTTATGATGAAAGAGAGATGTATAACCTAAATGGTTCATCTGGAATAAAGCAGTACAATTTCACACAGAAATAAGAACCTCCAATAAGGTTTCACACAAATAAATAATCCAACTATATCAGAATAGAATCCACCAATCAAAAATGGCATATACCTCAACAATGGGGGAACCTGAAGTATAAAACCAAGAATATTGTCCCGGACCATAGTCTTGTCGCTTTCTGATATCTTCTGGGCCTCGCCTGCAAACAGCCCCAACTTAATACATGAGAAAGGTTTCCAAATATACATGTACCACTGCAGTTCATCTCACAACATCAGCATACCAGGTTCATGAGGCGACCAATTCTTAGCTACAAAGTTCTTGAAATGAATGCTGGCCACTTGTCGGACAGCAATATCATAGTTGGATGCTACTATAATCTGCAACAACCTCACTAGATGTTGCGGAGTGTGCTGGCACTACAAGAGGGGAAAAAAAAAAGACTTTATCGACACAGACAAACATTCCAATGAGAAATAGTGTACTACCACATATTTGTGGTGACAATGTCTACTTTCAAAGAAACCAAAACGATGAACAACAAGTGGGGAACCAGCTTCAATTTCAAAAAAGCAAATCCTCTTAACTTACCTGTATTAGTGCTTTCTTTCCATCATCGTACCATCATAAAATCCAACAAGATTATCATATAAGTTTAGCCAAAAAAAAAAAGAACTCATATCTGAATTAAAAAAGGACAATAAGGAATGTATCAAATTTCAGGTATCCCTTCCATATGCACGAACTTCTTACAAGAATACAACCAATCCATCTTAAGAAGAAGCCCGGAATACTATAAATAAAATAAAAAATCATTGCTACAGTAAACTTTACAAGCAAACACCTTGTGTACTTCCATTACAATAAATAAAAAAGAAACTAGCAATCAGTTCAGATCTAACAAACAAACATCCGTCAAACCAAAACAAATTCCAACCAAAAAACTCCGCAAGACTTCCAGCGATCAAACCAAAACCAGAATCACCAACAAACAAAAGAAAAACACAAAAACTAACCATAATCTGATCCACACACCATTAAAAAAAAAACTCAAATATCCAAGAAAAGAAATCAACACCAAAACAAGCCAATCAAGTTCAATTCAATCACCTGATTGAGGCTATCCTCAGCAGCCTTGCGCTCCTCCACGTTAGGGCTAAGAGCAGCCTGAAGAACGAGGGCAAGACTAGGGAGATCCATGATCAGCAACAGCAGCGAAGGAAACCACGAATCCGGCGACCAAAACGATAGTGGATTCGATCGCCCTCTAGGGTTTTTGGAACGGAGGAGGGGGTGGGCGGGGAGGGAAGGGGGGAGTGGAGAGAGTGGGGGTATTTAACCCTAGGGTTAGGTTAGGAAGCGGTGAACCAACCCACGATGAGCCCAGCCCGGACCCGGCCCTGACCGGGCCCGATACGGGTTGCGGCTCGAGTTATTGCTGTGTTGTCGGGTGGAATCTTGAAACCGGACCGTGGACGCCGCCAATTGCTCTGTTCGGACCAGATGAAATCACTGCGGTTTGTTTTGGGTGTTTGACTTTGTGTTTTTTTTTTTACCGTTGGTTTGGTAACAACATAGTCAACGGATGGATTGTGAGTTTGATTGATTTGCGTTCTTTTGCTCATGATGATTGGTAATTGATTTTTTTTTTTTAATGATGAATAATGGTTTGCCCGTATCACTCATTATGATAATTTTTCTTGGTTAAGAGTAAACAGAATGTGTCAGTCTTATTGCTTTTTAATTTAGTTTATATATATATATATATTTGTATGTGGGGATGTGTTGTATATATTATATAAATATATATTTGATATTATCTTTAGAAAAAAAATTTGTACTGCTATAAATGGGTATTAAGGTAAATGATTTTAAAGGTTAGTATTTCTCTTTTTCCACTCATAACTGTTTTTTTACATATTTACATACTAAAATCAAATTAGAAAGTGTATCTTCTTTGTTATCTTTTTATTTACCTTTTTTTTTTTTTAACTGATTGGCTTCTTGTGTAGAAATTGGATTCTTAGGTTAGTATTTCCTATAAGACATTACAATACTGTGGAGAAATAATTACCTTAATGAAAGTTTCCTCGAACCACCTTACTAAATTTTCTTAGTTTTCTCATTTCAAACAATCTTACAAATTTTATCTTAATTTATTATATATTCTAAATAAAATATTTATTAATTTAGTAGTAAAAATTATTAATGTTGATTGCAACATTTCATTAACAAAAGAAAATAAATCTTAATAATAAAAAGTAATACTACAAAGACCGACTAGCTTTCTCAAATGCACAATCTAGATGACATGGATGCTAGTCATTCTTTCACTCTCTTAATCAAGCTCTCTAAAACTAGTTGAAAGTTGGAATCCTCTTCATCTCCTTTGAAACCCGAAATTTTATGATTGAAAATGTTGTCTGCCGTTGACAATGATTTTCTTCCAACAACATTATTGATATAACTTAATTAGAATAACTTTCTTAATAATTTGCATTAGCCATGAACTTCTCTGTTGCCCTATTGAAACATTTCATTAAAAATTATGTTTTTCAATATATTCTACTTTAATTTCAACAAGAAAAAAATAAGAATATAATTTGTTGTATCGTTGTTTTTGCTCACTTGTTTATGCGTCGAGTGGTGATCCCACGGACTCGGTTCCGTGGGATCTAAAGTGGAACCGAGACGTGGCTGCATAGCAGCCACATTTTCTATTTTTTTTAAATATAAGAAAATAAAGCAAAGGACAGTATAGTCATTTACTTTAACTTTACTGCCCTTCTCACCTACTTCTTTCCCTCGCATGAACTGCTATTGAATAAAAAACAATTCCTGATCAGAATTGTTTGCCGCCTCCATTAGTCTTATTGTTTCATTCATTAGCTTTTGGTGTGACACCTCATCCATATTAATACAAGAGCCATAGCTTAAGATAATGAAGATGAAGATTTACCAGTGGTGTTTAAGAGTGTTCCCCCTCTTCATTTCAACCCATAATATATTCCATTAGCTCCATTAGCATCAAGTGCTTGCTTTATCTTGCATCAGAGGGAATCTAAAATGGAATGTGGGGAAAACGGCATTGCTTCAAAAATCTTGAATGTCACAGACACCTAAAATGGGGAAGATGATATTGCATAACTGTTAATCATATAGATTAGTCGTCACCATAATGCATCATCGCCGCGTGACGACTCGGGCTCAAGATCATTGTCTTATTAACTGGACCTCATCGGAGACATACCACGGTTACTGGGCCACCATGATTCTCGGGATTTTAATCAGGGATAGAAGGTAGCGAGCTCTAGGAGGTGTTCACGGAGACGTGGCGCATACCCCGACGCCGCCCTCGAATGGGTGGTGCTCCTCCCGCTGATCGCCGCTCCTCCTCTCATCCGCCATTGCAAAACGCCACCATGGATTTTCCAAAACTCAAGAAAGGGAAAGAACCATGTGAGAAGGGCAGTATGGTTAAAGTAAATGACCATACTGCCATTTGCTTTATTTTCTTATAGTTAAAAAAACACAAAAAAAAAAAAAAAAAAAACGTGGTTGCTATGCAGCCACGTCTCGGTTCCACCTTATATCCCACGGAACCAAGTCTGTGGGATCGCCACTCTTATGCGTCATCATAACAAATTTTCATACAAGTATGCTTGTGTCTACTTTAACAAAGTAAAATACATTGAGATGGAATTTCTTGTATATTCCTCTTAATAAAAACATTGCATATGTGTCTATATAATTTCTCTAAACTCAAACAAAAAGGTATGAGCATTTAATGTTGAATTCAAGTTCATTGTGATAAACATTAAACACCATATGCCTTCTTTAGTTTCCTTTGAAAATTTCTAACACTTGAAATATACAAAATAGCCAATTTGGCTTGAAAAGTGTAAATTGTAATGCATTATTTCTCTCAACTCATTTTGAAACAACTTAAAAGTTTCATTTGTATAGGCTTTGTATAATTGCTTCTCAAAATGATAATCAGTTATTATTGGAAATGCTTGAATTAGAAGAACCAAAATCAGCTTTGTTTTCTTCTTAATTTTACTTTTTAATGTATTATCATAGCTCCTCAAATTGTTTTAGGGATGTTATTAGACTAACATAACCATCAAAGAAAGTATTTGTGCTCTCACTTCTTTAAGCGTGGACATTCTAACCCAAAAAATTCTTTTAACATGCACTAGAGCTCAACAATACAATTTGCATATAACAAATTTAGCCATTCATTTTTTCAATATTATAATCTTTTATCATCTCCAAGTAAATGTATTCAAATTCTTGAATATCCACTAACTTATAAACGATACTCTTCAAAATCGTTTTTATTGTTTTGTACCAGGGTAGCCCTTTAAGTTTCTTAAGGATTTTTCCCATGAGGGCATCTCTAATGGAGCTCCAATTTTGAAGAAAAACTATGGATTTGGCGTAGGGGCGCTCCAACCCAATGAAATACCTTGTGCCAAATCTAATTCTTACTACAGTGCCACACAGGATATTGCACGCCATTATAGCAATGCTATTTTATTTTATTTTTTATTTTCTATTTTTGATTTTTTTGATTTTTTGATTTTTGTTATTTTTTATTGTTTTTTTATTTTTTATTTTTATAAAATTTATATTTATAATTTTATATTTTAATTAAATTTATAACTTATGATTTATGTTTAGATTTTTTAATTAATAAGAAATAAAAAAATTAAAGAAAATAATCTGTGAAATATAAATTCATTAAAATTAATGAAAATTACATGAATGATAAAATAAAAACATAGAAAATAATCCTAACATATATTATCATTGATACCAAAAAGAAAAAACCACAACACCCAAAATATAAATAATGAAGTCTGAAGTAGATGGGGCTAATAGTATGGCATGAATCACCACTTCCACCAATATTGCCAAAGATGTCATTAAATATATTAGATCCATAAGGGGGTGGTTGTTGAAAATACCCTCTTTTCTGTAAAATTTCTTGTTGTGCTTGTATACAAGCACGAATATTTAGATCAGTGATAGGATTCAAATCTCATATCAAAATTTTGTCCTCATATCTCACTTGTTGAAAAGCAAGATTTTTGCAATGTATTTCTATGAACATTTGTTGATCTGCATTAGTCTTTAGTAGCATCTCCATAATCTTAGAATTATCATCTTTTAGACGACTAAGAGAATCTGCATTAGTCTTCGTCATCCATTTTTTTCTTCATTGGCTTTTTTTTCTCGTCCGATCGGGCGTTCAGGAGGTGAGCCACCAACGCTATCATCTAAGTTAAGAAAAAATTGAGAAAGTCTAGGAGATTTTGGTGCTTGCGATTTTGGCATGGGATGTTTAGATTCTAATAATACATAGTGAATTGCATGCTTTAGAGTAATTTGTCTAAATGTCATAACATTATCTTTAAACTTCTCAAAGTTCCTCACAATGTGCCACACTGATCAAACTTGAAAACTTTCTTGTAGTTAGGATCATCCAAAAGCATTCTCTTTGCTCGATATTTGTAAATGATTTTAGAGTAATGTATTTGTAAAAATATAAACTTATGAATATAAAATATATAAAATACTTATAATATCTTGGTCTATTGCACTACTTGGATTCAAAATTTCCACCTGTTGAATACATCCATTCAATTTTTTCACTATCTTTTCTATTGTTTGCATCCGACATTGTAATGACCGAGTAAAACGTTCCATCCAAGATTTATCTCTTATCAAATTGTATTTTTCCTCCATTCGAGCCCATAATTGCTCTAAAGACTGGTTCGTACCAATAATGGAGTCTTGAGTCATTTCCATGTAAATTTCACAGGTGGACATCTTCATAAGTAGAGTACTCCGAACTACGAGATTGTTTAGATATTTTTCTTGGGTTACAATGAAAGAGAGATTTTTTTTATAATAATGGTTGAAATGAGAGATGACATGAAGTTGTTTATATAAGTAACACAATAATTGAATAATATACCACCTCATCTTCTTACCAACCATTGGATGGATTTCATCTGCATCGACACTGTTGGATGAATGTATCTGCATCAACACCATTGGATTTGAATTCATCTTATCAAACCCTATCATATCACAATTCCCAATGCCAAAAGATAAGCAATTTGAATAATTTGATACTTCCCAATGCCAGAAGATAAGCAAATTGAATAATGTGCCACTTTATCTTCTTACCAATCGTCAGATGGATTTCATCTGCATCCACACCATTGGATTTGAATTCATTCTATCAAACCCCTATCTTACCACACTTCCCAATGCCAAAAGATAAGTAATTTGAATAATTTGACACTTCCCACAGAAGATAAGCAAATTGAATAATGTGCCACCTTATCTTCTTACCAACCATCAGATGGATTTCATCTGCATAAACACCGTTAGATTTGAATTCATCTTATCAAACCATATCTTATCACACTTTCCAATGGCAAAAGATAAGCAATTTAAATAATGTGACACTTTCCAATGCTAGAAGATAAGCAAATTGAATAATGTGTCACCTTATCTTCTTACAAACCATTGGATGGATTTCATCTGCATCCACACCATTGGATTTAAATTCATCCTATCAAACCCTATCTTATCACACTTCCCAATGCTAGAAGATAAGCAATTTGAATAATGTGAGACTTCTCAATACCAGAAGATAAGTAAAATTGAATAATGTGTTATTTTATCTTCTTACTAACCGTCAGATGAATTTTATTTACATCCACACCATTGGATTTGAATTCATCCTATCCAACCCTATATTATCACACTTCCCAATGCCAGAAGATAAGCAAATTGAATAATGTGCCACCTTATTTTTTATCAACCGTCGGATGGATTTCATCTGCATCCACACCATTAGATTTAAATTTATCATATCAAACCCTATCTTATCACACTTCCCAATGCCAGAAGATAAGCAAATTGAATAATGTGCCACCTTATTTTTATCAACCGTCGAATGGATTTATCTGCATCCACACCATTAGATTTAAATTAATCATATCAAACCCTATCTTATCACACTTCCCAATGCCAGGAGATAAGCAAATTGAATAATATCCCCATTTCTTATAAATTGACCTTATTATTATTCTTTCCATTCATGGAGCCCATAACACATATACTCTGTAATACCCTGAACTTTTGGATAACTGTTGTAAAATATATTCAGGGTATTATCACAGTTATAATAAGATTTTCCTATAGATCAGTTTTGTTAAGGAACCTAAATGGAAAGAACAATGACCTTATTGTGAGAATTTATATAAGATTTGGGTTCACAAATAATAAAAAGGATTTGTTCTAAATTGTTTACCATTGGTGACTTTTCAGAGACCTTTTTGTAAGAAATTGTATTTTTAGGGACTAATAGTGAATTTCGGTAGAAAACTTAAGTTAAGAGAAAAGTCTAGAAATGGATGGGCTTTCTTCTTCTCCATCTTCATTGGATGCTTGTTCTGTGAAAAAAAAAGGGGGAGAAGAAAGGAAAATTGGAGGTTTTAAGGAGAGGGACTTGGAGATCGTCGGAGGGAGCTCGCTGAAGGGATGGTTTGGCTTTTAAGAATTTTTCTTAGTGTAT
Organism: Dioscorea alata; assembly: GCA_020875875.1. NCBI lineage: Eukaryota > Viridiplantae > Streptophyta > Magnoliopsida > Dioscoreales > Dioscoreaceae > Dioscorea > Dioscorea alata. The sequence goes on from CM037020.1 coordinate 31,799,488, forward strand.
TTTTCATGGATGGGTGAATGTATACATGTATGGTTGGTTTGATGAAGAAGATGATGGATTTGAGTAGGAAAACATGGTTTATGGTTGTAGTTGATTAATGTTTCAAATTTCTTTGGAAAAATTTTGTATTTTAGTGGGATTTTGCTGGGAATGAAGAATAAATTTTCGGGTTTACTATAAATTACTATAACAATCAAGATTAGGGTTTGTATTGGTTACTTAAGTTGATGATGATGATGATGATGATGATTAAGATGGTAATAATAATGGTTAGGATGGAGTTGGTTGAGTTAGCCAAATTGATTTGGTTGGATCAAACCAAGTTGGAGTAAGTTGGTCGAGTTTAGTTGATTTGGTTTAGTTAGGTTTGATCAAATCAAGTTGAGTTGTGGTTGGACTTGAATTGTTTTGGTTAAGTTAAGTTGGTTGAAATTGATTTGGGCTGGTTCAGATGTTGGGCTAAGGACTTTGGGCTGAACCAATTCAAGGAGAATTGGGTTCAATTGAACCAAGCTGGTTCAAGAGATTTTGTATAGAATTGGAATTGGTTCAATGCTGGTTCGTTAAATTGAACTTGGCTCAGTGAAATTAAGGTTGGTTCAAGTTGGTTTAAGATGGTCTAGCCCAAATTGTGTTGGTTTAAAGTGCAATTGGAGTCATGTTTAATTATGCAAGGTCAGGTTTTAATCAATTAGAGTGAGTAGACCCAATTAGAGAGTCAGTTTTTGGTTTTCTGTATTTTCTTTTCGGTTCAGTTATGTCTTTAGGTTGTTATATGTATTTATTTTATTTCCGTTATCTTGTTAGATTGGGTTCAAGCTTGGGAGGAAGTTCTAGGTCTAGTAAGAAACCCAAGGGATACCAGGTGAGTTGGTAGTGGCTCCTATTTTAAAATAATTGATTAATTACTACTATTTTGAAACAAGTGTTTAATGGCTAATACTTTGAAATAATTGTTTAATTATTTCACTATATTATGTTTAATAATTTATAGACTTATATGTATTTGCGGTTGTTGTGCCATGACAATCGTATTGATACATCTAGTTTTTGTATAAGTATATGTATTTTTAAACTGTGGAAATACATGTATATATGATTTAATTATTCATTTCAGGCATTTATTTTGATGGTTATGTGTACTTTGACTTTGAGATGATTTGTGAAACCATGTGCGCATATTAAAATGATTTTACTAGCAATACTTATGGAATTGGTTTTCATTCCTGGTATAGAAATGGTATCGTGAATCTGGACTTTATGGGTATTATACATGTACTGTACTGTAGAGCTTTTACAAATTTTATGGTGGTATCCTACTACAATAGGCGGTCCCTACGTCCAGCCTTGTAGAGGTAGCGTAGTAGACCTGTTGATCTTTCATTGGTCCATATCAGATGGGAGTGTAGAGCCCTGATTGGATGTCATTGGGGAGGGGAGTCAGAGGCACCATACGGTAAACTGATTGGTCAATGTCAAGGGCATGAGCACTTTGATAGCTCTGAACCTAGCCGTGGCCACGGTAAATTTTTGGAGAGGTTTCTAGACCATTTCATGCTAAGTGTATGTTATGGGTTGAGTATGGTTTTGAGATGTTATTTTGAATTGTGATGAGGGGGCGAAGCCCAGTTGTTGCTCTTAGGAAGACAATCTCTCACAAAAAATTTATTTCCTTGGAAAATTGATTTGATGCTAGTTTATGATGAGTTTATATTTTAAAAGCTCTTTAAAGTTTTATTTTGCAAAATTCTTGTTTTTGTGAAAGTTGAGAAATCATTTGAGAAATAGATCTTTATATACTTTATATACGCTATATTTAATTATTTGAAATTTTTGAGCCATTATCAATCAATTGAAATGTGTTACAGTTGCGAAAGTAGAACCTTATTAGATTGCCTGTAGAGCTAGTCAAGGCTGAGTTCAGGGTTGCAATGGGTCCCTTTTCTTTTTATTATTGGTGTTGTGATTTTGTAGCGGTTGTACCCACATGTTGGAGTAATCGTGTTTGTTGTTTTTGTGTATTTGAATCTATAGTTTGTCTAAAAGTTGTAAACCGTGTTCTGTAAGTCTGATTTAGTTCTTCAGGGGTGTCAGATTTCCAATTAAAATGGATTTTTAACTGATGGGTGTCACATTTACCTCGGTAGAAGGGAGGGTATGACATACCAAAATGAATTACAATATTAGAGGAACTTCAAATACTGAAAATAACATATTATCGTCATCATCTTTAGATGATGATAACAATATGTTATGGATGTATGATGTCTTTTCAGTGGAAGAGGATGCAATGCATCATGTTATTCAAAATAATAACATAATATTAGAGTTAACCCTTAGTCATCTGAACAACCGTCACTCCCATGGTGGCTCTATTTCAAGCCATGTTGTTATTAATCGTAACCGTGAAACAACATATCGTAATTTGTGGAATGATTACTTTTCGAAGAACCCGCGATATAATGTTGAAATATTTCCTCGAAGATATCAGATGTCACAAAGTTTGTTTCTTTGCATTGTTGAGGCAGTTAAGGACCATAATAGTTACTTCCAACAACGCTGTGATGGTCTTCGTCGATTTGGGTTATCTACTTTGCAAAAAATTACTGCTACTTTTCGAATGTTGCCTTATGGTTTACCTGTTGATGCTACAGACAAATATATCAAAATCAGTGAATCAACTATAATTGAAAGCTTTAAAAGATTTTGTCGAGCCATCGTAGAGATTTTCGCTGAGCAATGTCTTAGATCATTTAATGCTAATGATATCGCAAGACTCTTATATATTGGAGAACAACGTGGCTTTTCAAGAATGTTACGAAGTTTGGACTGTATACATTGGAAGTAGAAAAATTATCCCACAGCATGAGCTGGATAATATAGAGGAAGGTATGAATGTCCAACCATTATTCTTGAAGCAATAGCAAATTATGATCTTTGGATATAACACGCTTATTTCGGTATGCTAGCTAGGCACCAACAATGACATAAATCTTTTGGAGTCTTCTAATTTCCTCCCCAACCTAGCACAAGGTATTGCTCCTCTTGCTCATTACGTCATTCAAGAAAATGAGGACCATATGGGATATTATTTAGCTGATAACATAAATCCAAAATGGTCTACTATTGTACAAACTATTTATCAACCACGAACTCCAAAGAAAAAATATTTTGCAATGAACCAAGAAGCACGTCAAAAAGATGTCAAGAGAGTATTTGGTGTTCTACAATCTTGTTTTGCAATTGCGGTAGGACTAGTACATTTTGGAGAATGTCTTATACGACATAATGACTGCATGCATTATTATGTACAACATGATAGTCGTGGATGAACGAGATCTCAATGCACCAATCGTGGATGTAAGAGAAGTGGCGACCCCAGTAGTTGAATTGATACAAGATGAAGATGCTCGATTTGAACAATTTCTTGGTCATTACATGTAAATTAAGGACAAAGACGCTCATATTGCACTTCGCAATGCATTGATTGAACATTTATGATTGTGCTATGCAAATAACGAAGATAATTAAAAACTTGTGTGCTACTTTTAATAATGTGTTGTTTTTACTAATGATGCTTGTTTGTATGTTATGTTTTTATTAAGTAATTAATGTAATGTTTGTATTTGTATTTGTATTTTTTTATCAATAAGGTTTTAATTTATATTTAATAAATATTTATAATAAATATAAAAATTAAAACTATATTTTAATTAGTATAATATTTAAATTCAATGGTTAAAAGTGAAAAAGATTTAAAGATGATTAAATTTGTTGATAGTATGAATATATAAATTGTGAAGTGAGAAGAATATTCTTAGAATATTTTAGTTTAGAGTTAAAAATAGAGATGGTGGCTGGAGAAGCTTTTCACTGTAGAAGCTGCATTTTTAAGTACTGAAGCGCCAAATATAGAGTTTTGGGTTGGAGATGACCTGATATGCTAAAAATAAAGAGGGTAATGAGAATATGGAAACATCGTCCTAAGTGCAGCTTAAATAGCTATGTATTGATCTATAATTATCATTAGGGGTCTTACTTGATATATGCCAACCAAATTTTGAACAATTATTGTAGGTGTCTATATCTTCTTTTAACAATGAATTGCATCCAAATGATATAGTTTGTCCATGATAGTTTACTCAAATAAAAGAGCAAATGATATATGATACTTATTAGTCAAGTATGTTGTGGCAAACGATATAATATTACTAAAAGGTTCATAGGCTGGTATAGGCCTTCTATATGCCAAAATGCATTCCTTAAATGACCTTCTTCATCCATATCAATCCAATGAAAAAATTTGAATTTTTTTTATTAATGCGAGACAAATAATTGCTAGGTGTCTCAACATCCCTAACTTTAAGTCTGAATTGTTTTTCTTTCACAGTATAGTTCCAACAATCTTTTTTAATAAACACCAAATTTTCATATCCGCCATTTTCAACAATTAAGGAATGAAAATTCTTATTCAAAATTATATTTGATTAGTCATTTAGTTCAACCCTTCTCTTAATATTTTAAAGATCCACTATAACAAATTTGATGATTAGTAATGATTTACATTTTTAGTACTGGAAATTTTAAATCAATACTTAATTCTACAAATTGACTATGCCATGTGGCAATGGTTTATAACGTCACATAGTAGTGTCACACAATGTGTGGGGCCAAATATTCCCTCAAATTGGTGATATAAGAAAAATTTATTTGTGACGATACTAATATCTAGTGGCAACCTCATTTCATTATTAATATATTGTATTTTTTGTGATAGTTATATAACATCTTTTTTTAAAAACAAATTTTGACAAGATGTCACTGATATTGAAAATATTGTTAAAAACCTCTAAATCATATATATGTCATGTTTGTATTAAATTAATTGTCATATAAGTTTTTATTTTAATATGAGTATTTATAAAATATTTATTTACTCAAAAACAGTTGACATATTTGAATTTTTTATGAAATATATATTTAAATATGAATAAAATATTACTATATATTATTTTACAAGGAAAATAAAAAAAAACCTTTGGTTTCCAGTTTTGTGAAATAGGAACAAATGATTTTTTTCTTTAAACTATATGTGTGGTTTCTTGAGTTAAAAAAAAAAAAACCATTAACCATGTTGAACCTTTTTTATTTGGTAAGGGTAAAATCATCAGTTAAAAATTTGTCATGTTATAAAGAAATGATTTCATTTATTATTTTTTTAAATAGAATTTGGAAGGGAGTAATTGAAAAAAAAAATTTAATGTTAGGCCAATTTTTAAATGAAATGATGACTTTGCCTTTGTCAAATATGAAAAATTTAACACAGTTTTTCCTTTTCTTATTAGTTGAAAAACCGGTTAAAAAATGAAAAAAAAATTCCCATGTCTCTTTTGCAAAACTACGAAACCGCCAGTTTTTTTTTTTTTTTTTTTTTTTTTTTTTTTTTTTTTTTTAATTCTCCCTATATAACCACCCCTTTTTATTAATATTTAGCATATCAATATTTATGAAAAAAATTTATATTCATTGGTATTTATTAAGAATGTTTTGGTAAATATATTTTGAGATCTAATACAAATTTATTAAATAATTAATTTTAAATATGACCATAATAAAAGCTTTGAATCTGGAGTGTATATAAAAATTTAGTTTAATGATAAATACTATTTTTTGAAGGGCTTTTAATGAAAATATTATTAAAATCCCTACCTGTTTAAACCACTCAAGCTAATCAAGATGCAACTAATGACAATCCAACTAGTATGAGATTTATGTATATTGGGCTGAATTCCTATAACTTTATATATTTTTGAGTTATGAAGTTAGTTTTTGTAGTTCTTTCATTTAATTGTTAATGTATGAATTATGCTTTTATTCTTGTTTATTAATTTTTCCTTTTGAAATAGATGCTCCCTCTATCCCTTCTAAAAGGGTGTGGGCCCCTACTAAAGGTTTAGGATTAGAAGAGTTGATTAAAGGAAAGAATAAAATAGTAAAACATTCAAAAATATCGTCACATGAAATAGTCAAGTTGTGAAATTAAGTGACGATTTATAAGATTAATTTCCATCACACTATGTATATTTTTTATGACGTAATGAAAATGCATCACATTGCAAATCATCACTAATCATCAAATTTGTTGTAATGTAAATAAATAAATAAATAAAATATAACTTTTAAATATGTATAATTTCAACCTAAACACATTTGTAATTACATTTTTGTGAGAATGATTACAACTTAAAATAAATTTAGGAATTTATAAAATTTTCTTTCTAATTGTTCTTTTAAACTATTATATATGTTTATGGAATTAAATAGATTTACAAAATATGGAAATTAATTTGAGATTATAATTATTTTGAATATATATATATATATATATATATATATATATATATATATATATATATATATATATATACTAGCTATATCTATTCATAATCACTATTATAAGTATACTCATTATATATTACTTGAAGGATGTTATGATAATGTCTTAATATATGGTAATATATTAATTTATATCCTAAATCTTCTTCATTAATGAATGTATTTAACATATTATTATATAGACTGCTAATATACTCATATAATCATGGTACTGTAATCATTATAGCTAAATAATCTAGGAGCCTAGGATCTAAAATATAACAATATAACAGAGGACGTATATTCCAGAGAGATGTGCAATTGAGTCCGTTTAAGTAGCAAAGAAATGACCATACCAGGGTCTCCTTACTTTCCTTGTTACACATGGTAACATACAATATACTCTATTATAGGGTTATAAACTTTTGCAAGATTAAAATTATAAGATTATTATGATACTTAGTGTTTGTTTGTCTTCAAAATAAAAAAATATGACATAATTTTATTATGTAGGAAATTCAAGTAATTATTACATAAATTATGACATATTTTATTCTTATAGAATGAGTGTTTGGTTAACAAAATAAAAAAAATTACAGAGACCGGTTGGTCGGCAACCGGACCACCGGACCACCAGTGGACTAGTGGACGGTCACCGGAGGCTGGCTAAACCACCGGTGGACCGTCAGCCAACCGGCAGGCAACTGGACTGCCGGTCTTCGGAAGTCGGCCGAACCACCCGTGGACCGCCAGTGTGTCACCAAAGGCCTGCCAATGAAAAAAAAAAATTTCACTTTTAGTCGAGTATTTTTTTATGCCATAATATCTATATTACGCCATAATTTTATTATCTAAAATATGTATAATTTTTAGAAAATGTTAAATTATAGTACGAATTATGGCATAATTTTGGGCTATCCAAACAGATCCTTATAAATTAGAGAACTGTTAAATAAATAAACTAAATCTTCTTCTAACAAATATATATATATATATATATATATATATATATATATAAAATTAGAAATGGATCCAGATCCAGAATCCACTTAAAAAATTATATTTAACAAAAAAAGATTTTAGTTTAAATAATTAAATCTATACATACTTAAATATATAGATGTTTCTATTAAAAATATATTATAGGTGCAGCTATTTATGCTTTCTCTTCTAAATAAATAAAATATGGCTTTCTAAATATGTATAATTTAGTCCGGAACGCACTTGTTGATTATATTTTTGTGAGAATAATTGTAATTTAAAATAAGTTTAGAATTTGTAAGATTTTCTATCTAATTGTATTTTTCACGAAATACTTTTATAAATATTTATGGAAATAAATTTACCATATATATTATTATGAGATTGTAGTTATTTTTGAAAAACAGTATCTAATAAAAATTTGATCTTGAAGCCATTTCTAATGGAAATGGAGTAGATTCGTTGCTATAGTTAGAAAGAGATCGGGTATCCATTTATAAAATTATGTTTATCAAAATAATAGTATTTAAATTATTTGGAAAATTTAAATCTGGAGCCATATATATATATATATATATAGTTTGTAGGATTTGAACCAGCTCATTTAGCTAGTGGATGAGAGTGTATACTGTGATAAAAGCTATATCTCGTGAAATAATGGTATATAGATGCTGAAAAAAAAATTAAAATTGAAAATTTTCTCAAACCTCTACAGAGGCTTGCAAACTTTATTATTATCTTTTATTATTTTGAAGTTGAAATACTCTCTTTTACTATTTAAAGATCACCACTAAGAGGCAATTGAATTCAAGCAATGATTCCTCCTACTCTCCATGGGTGTTAATTAGGTACTTGTCCAACCCTTTGCAAAAATTAATGGATTATGGTTATGTCGAGGGATCTCAATTATTCAAGAGAACCATATAAAATTATTACGAGGAAATTTGAAGCTGTGTCATCTATTGCATAAGTTATTCAAGAAGACTTTTTCTAAATCTTTCATCAATTTAAGCATTAAATCAATGCCCCTAGATATGAGATTGATTATCCTCACAATGCTAGGCGCTATATTGAGGCCAAAGTGATATACCAAAGCTTTCCTTATCAGTAATAAATACTCCTTTGCAAGTCATTAATATTCTTCAAGAATTTACTAATTTACTAGAAGATGTTATGTTTTATTTGCAACTTTGGAGAGCATTTATGCTTGCAATAAAGGAGTTCAAGTTAATTACAACATAGCCTCTAGTCGTTGAAGACAGAAACATGAAAGTCTTTGTACCAAGGTCTCTCCTACTAATAAGTTTTTCATTCAGCAACACTGTGTCTCGTATGCCGGAAACAATTAAGCATTTCAAGGCTACTGGATTATGGTTTACAAAGCATTTCTTTTTTTGGTGATCAATTCAGTGCGTATCTACCACATGAAGGATCTTCTCTAAGATTAAACATAGAAAAAGAACTTAATGAAGGGTTAGATGAAGATACTGTGCACATTGTAGATTGATGTTGTTCTGTGATACTTTCTATGAAAAGTGTTTTTCATTTCTTTATCATTAGCTTCAATGCTTGTTTGAATTATTTAATTATATTATGTTGCATTAATTTATTGAATTCTTGTTTGCAAATCATCATTATTGATATTCTCATTCATTTGTTTTTGTACCCATATAATAATTAACTCCTTTTGATATGAAATGCATTGGCATTCTATAAACTTTATGTGCATCAAACATTGACCGGTGAGTATATGACACAAACTTGGTATCAAACAAAGTAATATATATATATATAATATTTTATTATCGACCCCCGATTTAACCCCTAGTCGACCAGCTTGATTGAACCCTTGACCCCCGAGTTTGGCTACATTGGTTTTCATTGATGAGTGTACAATGCTCATATATTTTATATCAATTTGTACACTTAATTGGCATGTATTAGAACTCTAATATGGAATTTGATGCTAAATATTGTGTATTTTCATTAACAGGCTTAGGGCAGTGTTTAAAGACAAGGAAGAGCTAAAAGAAGTATTCTAGATCCAAAACGATGAGTTTGGAGCTCTCTTGGCATCATTGTATTAAGGACAAGGCAAATTGGGTGGCTTACCGGTAGCTTATGGTCATCCTTACGGCCGTAAGTCTATTCCAGAAAACCTTACAGGCATGCTTATGCCCATAAGAAGAATTCAGAGCTAAGTCAGAGGACCTTACGGGCAAGGTTTACGCCCTTAAGGATGCCCGCCCGTAAAGACCATCCCGAGGAGCTTACGATCACAATATATGCCCGTAGGGCTGTTGCAAGAAACAAAACAGTGAGGCTTATGATCCAGCCTTTATGGGCGTAAGTCGGACTGAAACGAAATCAGAAGACCTTACGAATGGGATTTACGACCGTAAGTCGTGTCGTAAGGCTTGTGACAATCTTTCCCAGCTCCCTTACGGCCTAGTCCTTACGCCCGTAAGTAGTCCATAAGCAGTCGGGTATAAATATAACTTATGAGGATTTCAAGGGCATTTTTTATTCCATCTTTCTATTCTTTTGGGGGCGATTCTTGGAGGTGAGGTTAAGGAAAAAAAGGGCCGAATCTCCAGCACCTTAGGCAAGATTTGGAGAGAGATTTTGCCTGGCATTCAAGAGGATTGAAGGTTGTAGTCGTTGAACTCAACTTGACGGCGTGCGTGGAAGCTACCTCGACAATTCTCCATCCTAGGGTTTAACAAGGGGTTTTGATGGATCTTATGTTTACCTCTATTCTTTATATCTTAAATGCTTCCCCTCCATTAATAGAGGGCTAATTTGTAGATGTTTAGCCGCAGTTGAACTTTAGGGTTTATATCTATGACTTTGGTTGTTAGATCGATGATGCTTTGATTGATTTCATAGTTGCAATCACATCTATTTGAATCTAATTGCGTGTTTGAATGCTTGGTTGCTAACGAGGTGAAAACCCTAGCTATCATGTTTGATGTGCTACATGATGAGTAGAAATACCCACCTAGCATAAACATGCCATGATTAGAGAGAATTGTGATTAAGCATGAGTATAGAGTACTTTGGAGACTCTATCTCTTTCAATTCTCCTGAGTGAGTTCTTGGCAATCTCCGTGTTCTTTGCAATCATGTGGAGTGGATTTAAGGATAAATCGCATTTCTGCTCTGTATTCGGATTAGGGGTAATTTCTCTTTATGGAGAGATTATCCACTTAAGAGATTGTCATTAGCTCACAACAAGGTTTCATGGAGTGTTAATGCGATTGTGTGGATGCATGTATCAGCTTTTCACCTATTCAGTTATTCTTCGCCTGAGAAATCGAGGTTTAGTATAATTCTGGAAACCTCTTGGTTCAAATAGGATTGCAATTTCAGGTGACCATTGTCCTTTACTCAACAACCCTAGAAAGATACTATGCCCTAAAATCGCTTTCTTCCTTGAATTCTCTCCTATTATTCCCATATTTTCTTCTCTTCTTTTTCTCTTGTTCACACACAAGCACTCCACTATTCAGGTTTTTTTTCGGATCTAAAGTTATTACTAATATTCACTTTCTTCCCTGTGGATCGATACTCTGCACTTACACACACTTTATTACGCGATCGGCACATACACTTGCGTCCCTATCATTCATACAACTAAAACATCCAATAGTCAATCTGACAGACTTTATCAATGATTTTCCATGCTCAAATAATAAATAATGTATGATGTTGTTTGCAGAGTAACCAAATTTTACCTATTTTATCTTAATCATTTATGATTGCACAACACAATTAACCATTCAACTATCCATGTCATCATCATCATTATTATTAACATATTTTTCCAAAATAAATGTAGTTGGAAAAAAATGTAAATTTTAAAATAATAATAATAACTTAAAAATGTATAAAAAAAATTATTTCATTTTTGTGTTTTTTTCAAAAGAGAAAGGTATCCATACAAAAAACCAATATCTTAGTATTTTTAAAAGATCCGCTTATCACCTAGCTGATGATGACATGGCTTGATATGATGTTTTGAAACCCATGTTAGTGAATAAATTTCACATGGGGTTATTTTGACAATTTAAAAAAAAAGGATTATATTGGAAAAAAACACTAAATAAAAATCTAACAAACATTAAATAATAATCTAATATAATTTAAAATACATATTTAAGCAAAATTTTAACATTGAAAAATAAAAAAATAAATTTTATACATTACCTAGTTAACCCAGTTCAATCAGACAAGGTTGGCCTATTCAACTAGTTACCCGCATAAGTTAACCAAGTCAATTCCATGTGGTGGGTTTTTATATGATCCGATTCAGTGACATGGTCGGGTTCGATTAAAACAGGTTAAATTGACCTTGACCAGGTTAAATTGGGTTTTGAAACATGAATAGGTAGTTACATAGATAGGTCAAACATATTCGGGGAAAGGCTAATTCTTAGGATGGCTAGTAACATGGATAGTTAGTTACATTGAGCAACCACAACGAGGAGATGCCTTCAATGTTCATTAAAACATATTGATAACTAGAGCATATTGAAAATGATCCTCTTTCCTAGTAGTGTGTAAGCATGCCACTATAGATCATCCTCTTTTTTGAGAACTTGGATGCACCCTTGAAGAAGCACAATAAAAAGCTCTTCCATCATGTGGAACAAGTCTAAGCGGAGGATGAAGAGTTGGCATAACAGCATGTTGCTACACGTGGAGGGATGAAGGGATGGATATACACTATTATGGTGGATAACCTTTCTCATGAAAGGCATGCTTCAAATAGTCAAAGATTAGTCAAGAGCGATAGCGAGCCCCATCACATGAAGGAACTTAGCACAAGTTGTGAAATGAGTGATACATATCCTTAGAGATATTTTTAGCCTAGAAGGGAGAATGTGAGGTGCTTGTGGAACATTAAACTAAATACTGATTGTCATAAATGAAGGAGAGTCCATATGAGGGTTCACATGAATACGAGAGATCTTCTAGGACACGAAGCAAGGTATCATAAATGCAAGAGTGTCTTGAGAGAGACTTCAGGGAACTATTAGGTTGGGCTTGATCACATGAACATCTGATTTGAGGAGCTAGTGTATGGCGGATCCAAATTGTTAGGTAGAGTACATCAACCTAGTAAATGAGTTGTTGAGCTTCTAGTCTCCAATAAAACAAACATCCTCAAATTGTAGGTTTTTTGCATTGGAAGCTATTTACATGGCCAAAAATAGATTTAAAAACTATTAAGTAGAGCAACACAACCTATTTGTGTGGATAAATACAGACTTAGCTAAACTTTTAGGCAAAGCACTGCAAGTTTTCTATTATGGAGTAAAAAAAACTTCTCCAAACTGTAGGTCTTTGTGTTCGTCAACTTAACCTTCTCTATTGTGGTTTGGAAGCTCCTTTCGAATAGTTAGACAAAAGGGCCTAGAGCATTCATTCATGAAACTTTCGGTTGTAACCCTCTTAGTATATTCTACTTTTACAACACACAAGGGCCAATCCTCCATGTTAAGACCGATATGTGGACACCCTTAACAATATCTATTGATACGCTTGCCACAAGCTGCCTACAAGTTCATGATGGGTGACATTCCCACAACAACAAAGGTGGTTAAACAAAGAGGCCAAGGCTTGGACGCTCTAGGATGTACGTAATGATGTTTTAGCCCTAATGATATGGTTCTATAAGGTAGAGATTGCAAGATCATTGCTGAAGAATACTCAACTATGATAAGCATCCCTATAGTACACATAATTCAGTTGCCGCAATAATGGAGCCCTTCACCAATAGAATACTAATGTCCGGTAATATCTACTTTCTAATTTTGTAGGCCAATCTAATGTCTGTAATTGATAAGCAATCTCTTTGAAACACAGTTCAAAATGCTTGAAAAGGGTAGTGAATGGGAGATTGCCTTAGATAGAGCATGTTTTCACTGCCCCACCACTGACCTTAGCAGTGCAGCAACCCCACCCAATGAATCAGCCACATGTAAGGATGAAAAGGTCTACTATACCCCCCTACGACATTAGAGGGACTCACAAGTGCTATTTTTCATTGTGTAAATATTCCACTACCACATATTCATCAGACCTACTTTGCAGTATTCCACTACCATATATTCATCCTTCATACATTATGAAGGCAAAATGCTTGCCTTAAGAAGGTTGAGGATATTGTGGATGAAGTTGTGAAGGAGCTCATTGACTGACTAGGCCTAGGCCCCAAAGGTGTTTAAGGGCTGAGGAGAATTCTAGCAAAATCCCATCACCACCCTCTAATGGCTCTCCATTGTAAGATTAAACTCATATAAAGGCACGTAGGATGAACCATGATGTATAGGCACAATGGTCACCAGAGATATAGCCTCATAGGGACTCTTGGAATAGGAAAATACCAGCCAGTGAGCTTTGGGATGCATCTTTTGCCATCACCTCATCACACTTAAGTAGATGAAGAAGGTTGGTAAAGTAATTATGGCCTGCCATCGATAGTCATCCCAAGGATAAGGCATATCTAGTAATTTTGGATGTGTAGACAACCCATCCATAAAATAGAGGAAGATGTTTTATTCAAGTAGGATGATTATGAGAATGAACTGCAACTAGAAAAGCCAGTTAAAGATGTCATTGTTCAACTACACACACAAAGTGAGCAATTTATTAGGAACATAATTCCAGATGACATAGCTAGTAAACTAGATAATGTAGTAGATTGGCCCACATGTATAGGTGAAGACATTGCTGGCCAACTAGCAATTGTTGCAGATTAGCCCGTAGGGCTACATGAAGATGTCAGTGACAAGATTATGCTTGCAAGTTCATTTGATAAGGAAGATCACTTAGCAATCTCAGCTAAGGATGCCTTGTTAGCCAAGGTAACCTTCCTTGTAGTAGACATCCCAAAACGCTAAGAAATTATGCTTGATGCCTCCAGTGACCATTTAGGGTGTGAAGTTAGTATCGTGGAGCCTCTGGCTGAGGAGGTCATCACTAAAGTTGCCGACAAACATGAACAATTAGGTGTTTAATTAAGATTCGATAGAGTGTTACTAATGCTCAGTAGGTGGCGGATAAATGGGAATATATTACATTGCAATAGGCTCTCACTATTGTCGAGGACACCACTTGAAGAATGCAATTTGAATATATGCATGTGGTGTACTCAACTAGTGAAGGTTCTCCCCCGAACACAATGCCAAATGCATTAGTGTCAAGTATTGTCAAAAATTACATCGGCCTAGTATACTCTGAACCTGAGTAGGTGGTGTTTACTACTAAGGAAGTCAATACCCCACCTAGTGTTAAATAGGTATCTACGATGGCCATTGCCTAGATAGGTATAGATAATGAAAGGTTGGGATGGCTTAAGGATAAGGCTAAAGAAGTAATCATTTCCAGTCAACAATTTTTTTTAAGGCCTCATCTTTAGATTATTTAATAATAATTTTAATAACTCAATACTTTGAAGTCCTCCCAATAATTATCATAATATAAAAATTTTTTAATTAATGTTTGATAAATGTTATGTAATCTTAACTAGATTTTAGAAATTTAAAAGGGAAAATTTCAAAAAAAAAAAAAAAAAAAACTTATGCTTTCATAGATTTGTAAAATAGAGACAGAGGATTTTTTTTTTTTTGGTTACAAATGTTATGTGCTTTCTCCAACTATAACAAAAAAAAAAAAAAAAGAAAAGAAAAGAAAAGAAAAAAACCATTAATGGTGTTAACTTTTCTTTATTTGGCAAGAGCAAAATCACCATTTCACTTAAAAATCCACCATGTGGCACATATATATATATATATATATATATATATATATATATATATATATATATATATATATATATATATATATATATATATATGATTTCATTTGGTATATAAACAACTATCTTCACTACACCATTATGGGTATTTGCAGTGCAACACTAGAGGCATTACTTGAAAATGGAGACCAATTCACTCTGTTTTGTTTAATAGGCATCGTTAAAGGTCTGACAATGGATACCTCTATTTTTTCTGTTAGTTTTGCCCCAAACGCTGCAATGTTATACGTTTGGCGGCAAGTTGTCAACTAAAGGCAAGGAAAGTTCCATTAATTTATGGTTTTTTCGGATCATGGTTTTTTCAGCCAGTGTCAGGGTGTTTGCCACAACATTAGCGGCTTCACTCATTCCTCGCTGTGCAGAAAGATGTTTTCCTAACTCCATAGCTATGTTGTAGCTTCATTGTCCTTATCCTAAACTCACCAAAAAGTTCATCAATTGAGGCATGAATGAACCAATGGCAGCTTTCTCGGTAGAAGGGAAGGTCACATTTTCTTTATTGTTTTTGATGCATGTGAAATCAAAATTCCGTGATATAGTGAAAACCGCAAGTTTTTGCTTGAAATGCTTAAAATCCCTAAACGTCATAGCAACAACATGAATAACAGTGGACAAACAAGTGGGATGACAATGATCAAAGATCGACTTAACTTGCTCCCCTCGGTTAACATTGCTAGGGGATCATGTCACATGGCTTTGTCTCTATGTACTTTGCGAATGGCAAACAGATTAAATACTTTATGGAAACAAACATGCAAAAATATATACAACCCTCTAGTTGAGGTCTTTAGCTAGGACACATAATGTGAATGGTATTTGAGTAGCAATACCTTTAGTGTGAACTTCTCTAAAATTGGATAAGGATGGTGATGTCTAAATAGCAATGATGAATTGGACCTCGTGAAACCCCTAAATGAAGTCAATAACTATGGCAAGAGAGCACAGATGCAATTGTGGGCAATCATGAAGTTTGAACAACTATTGATTGTGCAAATCACTCATGAAAATCTTGCCAAACTTTTAGATAAAGTTAACATTGATGACATGATCTAGGGAGAGCAATGCATGTCCGTTATAGGCAATCATGACATTTGAACAATTTTTGGCTTAATAATAATTAAGATAATCCCCTAACAATAATTATTACAAATTATTATTATTATTGTTATTATTATTATTATTATTTAATAATTATTGAATAATATTATTCAATAATTAGTAAATATTATTATTTAATAATCGTTAAATAACAATAATTATTGTTATTGCACAGGCATTGCAATAAATTGATGGGTTACAATAGCGGTATTAATATTAACAATAATAACTTATTATTGTTGTTATGTGTCAATAATGATAATAATAATTGTATATAATATAAGTCATTTCATTATTATTTTCTTTATATGACTTATTATTGTATTGACTTTATAAAGCACAGCGACTTAAAAGTTTATTAGTATTAAAAATTATTGTTATTAATAATAATAAATATTATTAACAAAAAAAGTCAATACAATAATAAGTCATATAAAGAAGAATTGGGATTTAGAAAACTTCACCGTTTTATTCGTTTATTATTGTTATTATCACTAGTATTATCACTAGTTATCCCATGATAACTAGTGATAATAAAAACAATAATACTGAAATGACTTATTATTGTATTGTTCATTATTATTGTTATAATAATGACAATAATAACAACAATAATCTTCATATCTCTCATTTATTTTTTTGTTTTACTCTTTATAACTCCCATCCTCACACTCCCTCAAAACTAAATTTACTTATGTCCCCTTTGAAGCTTCACGATGAAAAAAAAAGAGGGGTTCTACTACCTCTCGACTTACTCTCTCGACCCTCTTCAATTTTGCTTAGTCTAACTCTAATTGAAGTTGCCACACCTTCAATGGATTACCATGAAATTTATTATTAGTATTATTATTATTATTATTATTATTATTATTATTATTATTATTGAAACGCCTGTGCGATAATAATTATTATCAATTTATTATGATAATTGGATTATTTAATAATTATTGATAGTATAATATTATTATAAGAGTACGGACCTAATATTATTGTTATTATAATAACTATAATATTATAATAATAATATTATTATAATATAAATGTTATTATTTGTTATTATAATTATATTAGAAATAATATAATTATGATAACCCATGAGAAACACAATAATTATTGCGAGTAGGGACCATAAATAATAATTAACAATAATTTGTTAATTATTATTATAACAGCCGTATTATCATTATTGTTCATGTGTCAATAATATCGTATAATAATATTATACGATATTATTATGTTATTGTTTCAATAATAACAATAACATAATTATTGATATAATTATACGATATTACTCTGCTGAGGCTTATTGTTTATTGACGTATATTATTATGTGAACAATAATATATCATTATTATCAATATATGCAATGATTAATTTTATTGTATAATTAATAACATAATTATTGTGATAATAATAATAATAATAATAATAATAATAATAATAATAATAATAATAATAATAATAATACACCATAATAATAATTAACAAATTATTGTCAATTATTAATAATTGTTATTAAGTAAATTATTTTTAAAATAACATCTCAATATTTTTATTGTTAACAGTTATTATTATTATTATTATTATGATCACTTATTATTGTTATTATTGTTATTATTATTTTAGCTATAATTATTATTATAGCTAAAACTATTGAGAAAAAATGGATATGGGAACAAACGAATAAACCATGGACTATTATTATT